>JAQFVV010013703.1:0-82833 GCA_028023455.1 Epiperipatus broadwayi | reverse complement strand
TTATTCGAATACGGTTCAATATATTGTAACAGACGAGTTCGAATACAAGAGATAATGCAATATAGAGTGTTAATTGTAAGTGTTGATATGGAGTGACTGTGTATATGCGAAAAGATATATATAAATAGTCATTCGAACCCTGTTACAAAGAGTGTGAAAGTAATACGTAATCTGTTAAAGGCTGGACTGTAGGTCTGCATATATAGTTGTATGTGTGTTATTATAAGGTTGTATAAGTATTAATGGTTATATGTGAGATTGACGAGAGGTAATTATATATATGGAGTTGTATAAATTTGTTATTTGTTATACATATATATTTTGTTGTCGTTAATGTTTAAATTCTACATTTTTAATAATATGGGTGGTGACACATGTTTCTTGATTAATTCGTTGAACATATAGAGCTACAGAAATAGAATGAAGTGGTTGCTGTGGGCAGTTTCACTTAATGATTCTGTCTGTCAGAAGTCTTAGAACAGGTTGAGTTGGTATTTTGAAACAATAGAAGATCCGGTCAGCAGCGTATGAATCGATAAGAGAAAATGTGAAGTTAAAAAATGTAAAAGAAAAGAACTTTTTTTTTTATTGAGGACAAAGAAAAGAAAAAAAAGGGTAGGGTGTTATTGGGAAGGAAAGAGAAGAAAAAGAGCATGGATTTTAGAGATCATTAACGTGTAATTGATTAAGAAGTTTTAGTAATATTCCCATCGAAATGTTGGGGTAATTATAATAGTGTGAGTTTCGTCAGATCGACCCAGTGGATCATTATTGTAGGACTTACCTAAATCGGATTTATGAAGATTCGCTGTTATAAAAAAATTATCAAGAGTAATGGTGACAAAGCACATGCAGCTAGGACCTCTTAAGCAAGTGAGATCATCTACTTTAACTCTAGAGACCATTTGACATATCACATTGCAGACTGTTTACCATCTTTAGGATCAACAAATACCGATAAGACCAGTATTTCGTTAGGATTATTAATGTGCGGACTGTTAGCTATGACCACGTGGACATTCGATCATAATTAAGGTAACTTGACCATTTCTCTATATATGTATGTTCAATAGATGCGTAGCAATAAAGGGACCTGTGTTACTTCTATATTAAATACTGTAATAAATCTTTGTTTAATTAAAATAAAAAAAAAACATTAAACAAACAACTCTGATGTGTAATTACACTCTTTCGTTGATATATATATATATATATATATGAATCATATATGTGTGTATGGAAATAAATAGTTTGTGCACATGAATATTAAGATATGTATATGTGTGTATAAAACTTAGAATCTAATGGTAACTAGTGTAGTAGCATATAGCTTAATTTTGTTATAACTTCTGGGCTAGAGTAATAGATTTATAAACAGGTAAATTATAGTGTAGTATATGTAGATATATGTGATGAAGTCATGAATCTTCTTCACTTTGTTCTCTCATTAGACCATGTTCCCCAGACTTTGAGATAGAGCTAATCTAGATGCGCTACCCTAGATGTATAAATATACAGAACCCTTATTTACATTTTTAGTGGGTATAATTCTTATCAAAGTGTAAGATTGGCACTTGAGATGGGATTTAAACCATGCTCATAAATATATTTACTTGAAGCTGCAGGAGAGCTCGTATACATGCATGAATTATGCAAAAATAATATGGGTAGATGCTTACAATGGCATCCCAATGAATGGGGCTGTGAAGAGTAGAGAACGGGCTTGAAATGAACATTCTAGTGTGATTTAAAAGAAAAACAATAGAGAAACAGAAAAAGTTGTGCATATATTTGGGAAAAATAGTTAAATGGGCACATTTTGCAATATGTGGATTCATGTAGAAAGTTCTCAAGTAGTCAGTGGGGAAAATAGTGTTGATGTCTGTTCTGTGATATATATATATAAAGTCACATGGTTCATAAAATAGGAGTTTAAGAATTTATCAACATGGAGATAGTGCAAAACAATATCATCCCATATGATAATAATGAAGGAGGAAGGTCTATCAGGTGGGTCATGCAGTGGACCACTGGAGGGCAGGGTGACAAACCTGGCACATAATCAAAACAGTAGTAGATAGACACGAACATAATAACAGTGATATATAGGTACAGAGAACATGAAGCCAAAAAATAAACAGAAAAGGGAAAAGCAGAAGGTGACGGAAGGGAAAGAAGTAAATGTAATGGAGAGGATTTTAGAAAAATTGGAAAGTCTAGAACTCAGATTTCAGGAAATGAATGAGAGGTTCGAACAGAGGTTTCAGTAAATAGAACAGAGACAGAATAGAAGGCAAGAGTAGGCAAAAAGGGGGATGTAAGGAAAATGAGGATGAAAGCAAGGAAACGGCAGAGGAAGTCTGATGATAAAGAAGTAGAAGGAGGTCTAGATAGAGAGAAGAATATAAAACAGAAGTCGAAAGTGGGTGAGACTGAAAGATCCGAGCATATGGGTAAATGTATGGGTATGGCAGTACACACCCACGTGAACCACTTCTTAAAGTCACGACAGTTTGAAGGCCAAATGGGGGAAGCTCCTGTGGAACACCTGCAAAGCCTACGAAGATACTTTGGCATGAATCCTATGCCAGAGGAAGGTAAATTAGTGGTAGCATACAGCCATCTAAGCAGGAATGCCCAAGTGTGGTGGGACTCATTGTCCCAACAGCCCACAACATTCGAACAGTACCAGAAAAGGATACAAGAGACTTTCTGGTTGTAAGACTGCCAGGAACTTGTGCAGTACCAAGTGATGTGAGAGAAATATAAGGAAGGAAAGAGAGAATTTCTCTCAATTCTTTCATCGCCAGGTGGCAAGACTGAGGACACTGGACACGTGTCATTTATCAGAAAGCTATATCATTTGAATTGTAAGGCACCCTATGCCTATGAATGTGGAAAGAATGATGTTGGGGGTGAGGAAGGCATCCATCAGAGAAGTGGCAGAGCTGCTTAATGCTCTGGACATGAGTATATATGACCATAACATACCGTTGGAATGAGGGGAGAAAGTTCAAGATCAGCAAAGTATTAAGTTTGGGTTGGAAGAAGTATATGCTAGTGGGGACACCACACATAGAAAAGGTGATGATGATAGTCACAGACTGAGATGGCAATATAAACCGGAAGCTTGTCGTTCACCAGATAAGCCAAAGTTCGACCAAGGAAAGAGACCATGGTCACCAAAATAGAAAGGTGGTACCAAAGGAAATAAAGGATAGGGAAGAGTCATTTAAGAAGCCATTTAAATACACAGAAGGTATTTGAAGGCTATTACACCAGGGGATATGTAACAGATGGGTTTCAAATACAAGAGATAATGCAATACAGAGTGTTAATTGTGAGTGTTGATATGGAGTGACTGTGTATATGTGAAAAGATATATATAAATAGTCATTCGAACCCTGTTACAGAGAGTGTGAAAGTAATAATACTTAATTTGTTAAAGGCTGGACTGTAGGTCTGTATATATAGTTGTATGTGTGTTATTATAAGGTGTGTATAAGTATTAATGGTTATATGTGAAATTGATGAGAGGTAATTATATACGGAGTTGTATAAATTTGTTATTTGTTATACATATATATTTTGTTGTCGTTAATGTTTAAATTCTACATTTTTAATAATATGGGCGGTGACATGTGTTTCTTGATTAATTCGTTGAAAATATAGAGCTACAGAAATAGAATGAAGTTGTTGTGTGGGCAGTTTCACTTAATGATTCTGTCTGTCAGAAGTCTTAGAACTGGTTGAGTTGGTATTTTGAAACAATAGAAGATCCGGTCAGCGGCGTATGAATTGATAAGAGAAAATGCGAAGTTAAAAGGTGTAAAAGAAAAAAAACTTTTTTTTATTGAAGACAAAGAAAAGAAAAAAAAAGGGTAGGTGTTATTGGGAAGGAAAGAGAAGAAAAAGAGCATGGATTACAGAAATAGAATGAAGTTGTTGCTGTGGGCAGTTTCACTTAATGATTCTGTCTGTCAGAAGTCTTAGAACTGGTTGAGTTGGTATTTTGAAACAATAGAAGATCTGGTCAATGGTGTATGAATTGATAAGAGAAAATGCGAAGTTAAAAGGTGTAAAAGAAAAGAACTTTTTTTTATTGAGGACAAAGAAAAGAAAAAAAAAGGATAGGTGTTATTGGGAAGGAAAGAGAAGAAAAAGAGCACGGATTTTAGAGATTAATGTGTAATTGATTAAGAAGTTTTAGTAATATTCCCATCAAAATGTTGGAGTAATTATAATAGTGTGAGTTTTGTCAGACTGGCCCAGTGGATCGTTATTGTAGGGCTCACTGAATTGGATTTATAAAGATTCGCTGTTATAAAAAAATTATCAAGAGTAATGGTGACGAAGCACGTGCAGCTAAGACCTCTTAAGCAAGCGAGATCATCTACTTTAACTCTAGAGACCATTTGAAATATCACATTTCAGACTTTACCATCTTTAGGATCAACAAACACTGATAAGGCCAGTATTTCGTTAGGATTATATATGTGCGGACTGTTAGCTATGACCACATGGACATTCGATCGTAATTAAGGTAACTTGACCTTTTCTCTATATATATATGTTCAATAGATGCGTAGAAATAAAGGGACCTGTGTTACTTCTATATTAAATACCATAATAAATCTTTGTTTAAATAAAATAAAAATAAAAACATTAAACAAACAACTCTGATGTGTAATTACACTCTTTCATTGCTATATATATATGAATCATATATGTGTGTATGGGAATAAATGGGTTGTGTGCATGAATATGAAGATATGTATATGTGTGTATAAAACTTAGAGTCTAATGGTAACTAGTGTAGTAGCATATAGCTTAATTGTGTTATAACTTCTGGGCTAGAGTAATAGATTTATAAACAGGTAAATTATATTGTAGTATACATAGATATATGTGACAAAATTGTAACTCTTCTTTGCTTTGTTCTCTCATTAGACCATGTTCCCCAGACCTTGAGATAGAGCTAGTTTGGATGTGCTACCCTAGATGTATACATATACAGAACCCTTATTTACGTTTTCGGTGGGTATAATTCTTATCAAAGTGTAAGATTGGCGCTTGATATGGGATTTAAACCCTGCTCATAAATATACTTACTTGAAGCTGCGGGAGAGATCGTATATGTGCATGAATTATGCAACAATAATATGGGTAGACGCTTACAATATATATATATATATATATATATATATATATATATATATATATATATATATATATATATAATAGTTGAATGAAAGATTATCATTTTATAAAAGATAATGTGAGAATGATTGAGAATTAAACAGTGAAACTTCTTATGATGTAAAGATTCATTAATGCTATTATATAGTTATAATAGTGAACTGTTAAAACTGGGCCCAAAACATTAGCACTACCAATAATCAACTAATGTCTCTAACTTCTCTTTGGACAAAACATATATTTATATAAATAGTTAATAATTAAATCTAATAAAAAAGTATACGGTTTCAAAGTAAAATAGCACTCATTTTTATTATTTAATTTGTATGAATTGAAAAATTTCCTTCATCAATCACAAATCTATCACAACATTTTTTACCACCTCTCCTTTCTCACCTCCCAAATTATAAATATTTATAAAATTGTAAAAAAGACCTCGCGTTTTCCTTCAGTTTTAACATAAAAATATTATTTTAATGAGTTTTAACATTCAAATCAATTCTAATTGACTATATTCACAAACAATTATTTATTCCTTTTAAGTATTACCCTATTATCTTTTCAATAATTTTAATTAATAATTTGTATTATAATTATTTTTTGAAGACTTTATGTGCATACATTTACCATCATTATTTTCAACGACGATTAATTCACTCTTGGCTGAAGGTCTCTCCAAGTTTAAAGGAGTTTCTCTGATTTTTAGCCTCTTTGCTCACATTACGCTAGCAAATTTCATTACTTCATTCATACATGGTTTCTTTCTAGAACATTTACAAGATCTTGAGATCCATTTTAAACTTTCAATTACCCAATTTATTATCATCTCTTCTAAAAATATGCCCAGCCCAGGTCTATTTTAGCCATTTAATTCTTTTAATATATTTAGCTTTTGATTCGTTTTTGTTTTCCCCCAAAATATATCTCCATACTTTATGGAGTGATCTGAGGTTTCTATACTAATCTTTTGTTAAGAAATCAAGTTTCAAAAATATATGTAAGAACTGATAAAACATATCATTTAATATCTTACTTTTAAAACATTTAGGTGAAGTGATTGTTTCTTTTATATTGTTACTTCTAACAAAAACATTCAATCCAAGTTGAATTCTATAATTAATATCTTCCATTAAGTATTAATAATCTGATTAAGATTTTAGATTCATCTAATACTGATTATCAATCACAAATTTTTCTTTTTGAAAATTATTTAAATATTATTTAATTTTTTTTATTTACTTTCATCTGAAAACTTTCATAAAAAATAACCATATCATCTGAAAAATCTGAATACTAAAATAATCTTTATATATTTTCTGTCTGAGCATTGTATTTTAATGTATAAAATACTTCCCATAAAACTGCTATAAAAAGTTTTAAAGATATGAAGTTATCTTATCATACATTCTTACCAATATTAATATTTTAGAGTCACCATGTTCCTGATTCTCCAAAAGTTGATATGGAAATGTTTGTAGAATCAAATGCATTTTATGTTCTACAAATCCAATGCTTTATGGAAATTTATACTCATTATTTCTTTCTACAACTTCAATGAAATCTCGGATGTAATTCATCATGTTAAACATCTTAAAGTCAACTTGATCATTTGGGTGGTTTGAGTTCAGAATTATATATATATGAGTTATAAGAATCTTGATAAAAATCTTGTATAAAATTGATAAAAGTCTCAAAATCTATAATTTCTAATATTTCTATTACCTTACTTAAATATCAATATTATTACTACATTCATTTAATCATCTGATACATTGAATTTCAAAAATCTTACACTTTTCACCATAAAAAACTTTTATTATTAATTACAGTTTTGACTGTACCATGCAATCCTCATCAGATCTTATTCTCTTCTTTTAACATTCTCTATCCTCCATTTTACTCTAGTAATACAGTCAAAACTGTAAATTAATAATAAAAGTTTTTTTGCTGCAAAGTGCACGATTTTTGAAATTCAATATTATATATGAAGACAGCAAAAACAAATGATGAAGAAAAGAATTTAGAAGAACTATATAATATAATATATAAGATTATCTGGTACATTTTTGTGATTTAGAAAATTAGTATATAGTTTTTGCCAATAATTTTTTAAATTCTTTATCTGCTTCTTTTGTTATAATATTAATTACATCATTTTTGGAGCTTTTTCTTGTTTTCAGAAGATATTATAATTATAAAAGTTAATTTGTTTTCTTATTTTTTTTATTATCATATACTTTTTTGTAAAAATTTTCTCACATTAATTTTATTTATGAGAATATCTTTCTTTTTAGTAATAATTTCACCTTTTATTCTCATTCTGAAATAACTTTCCTTCCAATATCAATATGTTATTTTATACTTTTGATATTTTTATTCTTTTTGTACTCTTTTCCAATTCTCAGTTATATTTTCTTATATCATTATTAATAATTTTTCATAACATTTCTAGATATCTGATTCTTTTTCATGAATTATTTTTAAATATTTTTCATATATTATTTTGTCACAGTTGAAAATTTTGTACCATCTATTTTTATTGCAGTTCTTAGTAATCTCAATTACATTTCAACTATCTTCAAAGCCTATTAATAATTTAAAACAATTTATGAGTTCTAATTTATATTCACTGGAGAGTTTTTGAATGTTAGGAATATCAACCATTAATATTGTCTTTCTTCCTGTACTGAATCTATTGAGAACATTACAATCTTGAAATTTCAAAACATAATCCAATTCTGCTCTATCTTTATTTAGATGCTTCTATATTCATTTATTTTTCTTAAATAAATAATTCATAATATAGTTTTAAACTTTTGAAAATTCTTCAAGTGTGTGTTCTTTCTTGTTTCTGTTACTATAACCAAATTTACTCACAACACTTTTATTCTTCAATCATTTATGAATTTTAGCATCAATTCTATCATGGTAATTTTAAAATATTATATGGTAAGCATCTCTATAAATATTTTATACTTTTTTATCATAATAAGAATCTGGGCATAAAGAGGAATTATTTGCATTTAGTATCTTTCATTAGGTTGAATAATTAATTGTATCATTATGTCTGATATACCACTAATCCAGACAAAGTTGTTCACCAATTTTTACTTACAATCAATTTTATTTTACTTATGTTTTCAATATTTGTGTGTATGTAATAAAATACATGTTCACTTTTTAAATCAATTGTCTCTGCATATTTTCTTCTAACTTCCCATCATTCAATAATGTCCTATTTTAATAACAAATATATTCTCCATTTTATGCAATCTTACTTTATTTGCAGGTAGCTATTTAAAAGGTCTCCATCTTAGTGATAATTTGGATCTTCTATCAGGAGATTCTTAGCATCATTGGCCTTTGTCATCCACTGAAGCCTTGACTAATGACTTTACAGCTTTCTGAGAATAAGGCTATAGTTAAGATTTGCCTATCATTATTATAGATATCTAAAACAATTATTCATACATATATTAATCCTGCTTTTAAAAAAACACAGTTGATGTTTTTGTTAAGAATAATGGGATAATTGAAAAGATGTCTTAAACTCAGAGATAAAAGGTAATAAACTCACTGCACAAGTTATTATATATTGTATAGCAGCCATTTATATTATTTTATCATATGATATTGAAATCTTTCTTCTTCCTACAAAGCAAACATTATTTGTTTCAAATAATTTTATTTCCTTACAGTTTTGATTGACCAGCAGTCATCTTCAGACCTGTTAGGAAATAAAATTATTTGAAGAAAATAATAAGTTTGCATTGTATATAATGGAAAAAGAAAGATGTTATTAATTATAATTAGACATATTAATAATCAATGTATAAAGAATAAAGAATAAGAAAAAATGAATAACTATCATCTTAATAACAGCTGCAATAACACTATTTACTTGTGAGAGTTTTAGTCCCTTGAATTTCTAATAAAATTCATTGACGATGATAATCACGATTTATATATTTATAAATCTTTAATAAATTTTAAATAACATATATATTAAAAATATATTTTAGAATACCAAGAGAGTTTTTTTTAAAAAATAAATAAATTAAAAGAACATGTAAAAATAAGAGAGCTAAATTTTACTGCATTTCGCAAAAATATTTTTGTTTACCTGCCAAAACAATCTCATCATCGTCATAGCAACGCCCATCTTCTTTCAGTCGATCCGCTAAGTCATAAAGCGCAGTTTTTACAGATTCATCATTGGTATAATTAAATATCTGCAAATAAAACCAATTTTACATTTTGATTACACTCACTTATATGTGATATTTCCAAGTCATACTTAATAGGAATTAGTCATTTAATCTATATTTATTATAATTATAAAATCCTTAGTACTTATTTCTATTTTCCTACTTCCCAAGAATTCTCATTTTTTTAACTAGTTTTTTTTTAAATTTCTGTTACTTCTTTTCATTATTGAAGCAAATCATCAATTATTTTTAATATAATTTTTTTATTCAATATATATATATATATAAATTTAAAACTTTTCATGACAGATATAAACATTGTAATTTGAAAGGAATTTTCTGGCTTATTAATCTAAATAAATTTTCAGCTATAATATAACCAATTACTATAATTAAAACTGTTCATACTAACTAAAATTATCATTAAACTAAAATGGATCATTTTTAGTTTAATTCTCTGCTATCTAAGCAGCAAATCAGACAAAATACTTTATATGGGTGATAATTTTAATTACAACTATTTCTTTACCTTAACGTATAAAGTATCTTGTCTGATTTACTACACATATAACAGATAGATTTTAAACTAAAATCGTTTCATTTTTGGTTTAATGAAAGCCAGACTGATACTATTGTGATTGCTAGATTATGTGGTTTTAGCTAGAACAGTCAATTTAACTGGTGATTATCTAATTAAAATTACCTGAAACAATCTAGATTATTAATTAAAAATTCATATTATATTTTAATGTTTACATCTATAAAACTATGAAAATCTTTAAATTAATATACACAACTCTCTGCAGGAGATGGCTGGTTGTAAAAAATTCAAAGAAGTTGCTTAAACTCCAAATTTTCATACATATAAAATATAATGCCTTGTTTACAGTTTTTGTATCAACCAAAACATAAAACTAAAAGTAGTTCCCTTTTTTTGTATTTTTATATTGAACTATTTCCATAATCTAATATGCTTATTGAATGTCTTTAAAAAATTAACTTTATTTAAATATTCCAAATACATTCAACTGTTTGTAATAGGACATCAAACAGGTTAGTATGTGCACAATGTTTTGAGAGGTATGATTCTCCCTTCTTCTTCAGGTGTTGTTGGCCTGAAGAGTGACAATGCTAGCATGGGATTCAAACCTGGATCCTTAGATTCTTGATTATTGAATTTTAAAGTAACACTATAGCCAACTGAGCTATCCTGTCAAAGGAAACAGTCAGTAGAAATTTCATATACTTATCTATGAAGTTCCTCCTCATTTCTCCACTTTTTCTTAAGAGCAAAGTTGATTAGTAGTTTCCATACATTATGTATAGTCACACTAGGTTGGCTTATGGGATTTTTTGCCATTAGTATGTGAACAACTTCTTTAAATTTTCTTCTTTGTATCTTTTCTTTTCTATCCAATGTTTTTGTATTTTCCCAATTGAATGTATGTTCATTGGTACATACATGGTCTGCTACTTTAGATACATCTGTTTTCTCTCTTCTAATCATCAGTTTATGTTCTTGTAAGCACTTTTCAATGGGATGACTGGTCTCACCAATACATGTTCTTCCACATTCACATGGTATTTCATAGATGCAGTTTTTCTTTTCAGCATTTCAGGTTTAGGCTTTGTAGATGTTAGAATTCCTCATAGTGTGGTATAGCTCTGGAAAGCTGTTCTGATGTTATACTGATTGCAGATTTTCTTTAATTTGTCTGCTATTTTTGAAATGTACGGGTACACTATAGTACCAATAATTGTCTTTTCTCTTGATGGTTCTTTTTGTAGTCTATTTAATGTTTTCTTAATAACAGCTGATGGATAACCATTTTTCATAAGAGTTTGTTCTATGTAGATCATTTCTTTTTCCAAATCACTGGTTTCTGAACAAACTTCTTTTGCTCTGTTCCATAGTGATAGTATAACTTCAAGTTTTGTGTTTCTGGTGTAATTGAATGTATAGGCTAGATATTTTTCTGTATGTGCAAAGTTTTGGTAAACTGTGGTTTTGATTTTGCCATGAGGGTATCTTGTCACAAGAACATCTAAGAATTCAATTTTTTTTCTTGTTCTGATTCTAGTGGGAATTTAATTGAAGTGGATATGTTGTTGATGTGTTTTCAGAAAGTTTGTAGCAGTGCTTCACCATGTGGCCATACATAAACTGAAGCCAAACTTTTGGTGGATATGGAATAGTTTTTATGGCTGTGGTTTCAAGTTTTTCCATGTAAATATTGCTAATCAGGGGAGATAGTGATGAACCCATAGTCATTCCTTGATTTTATTGGAAGAATTCTGTATTATATTGAAAGTAGGTTGTTTTTATACAGAATATATATAGTTCCATTATACTATCAATATGAAGAGCTGTTCTGGTTTGTAAACTATTATCACTATTTAATATTTCTCTTACAATAGACAATGTTTCTTTATATGGTACATTCATGAATAAACTTTCCATATCAAAGCTTACCAGTAAGTCACTTATTTCAATTTTCATGTTCTTGATTAATTCTACAAAGTGTCTAGAATCCCTCACAAAGGACTGGGTCTTGTATGCCAAAGAACTTAGAACTTTGAGAACAAATCTTGCCAAATTTTGGCAAGGTGAATCTCTAGAACTAACAATAGATCTTAATGGAACATGATCTTTATGAATTTTAGGTAGATCATAAAGATGAGGAATTTTGCTGAAATATGATGTTATTTTACTTTTTTTTGAATCAGTAAAGTACCTGTGATGCTTTCTGAGTAATGCTTGTAACTTTGTTTCCATAATCGGTATCAAATTTTTTGCCACTTTTCTATATTGGCCTGTAGTGAGGAGTTCTTGTATTTTGTTGTCATAATCAGTTGTATCCATTACAAATGTTGCATTGCCTTTGTCAGCAGGGAAAATAATTATAGATTTATCTACTTTGAGAAATTTAATTTCTTTCCTTAGATTTCAATTTTTGTTGCTTGTCAAGTATTCTTTTTATTCTCCAGCGTAATTCTGCTGCTTCTTCTAAAAGCAATTTTTGAGTGACTTCCTCAATGGTCACCATTGTATCTAATAAAGGGATATTAGATAATGTTATGGCAAAGTTTAATCCTTTTTGATTTTTAACAGATGAAGTCATTACATTGTTTGGTACATTATGATTTTTAATATGCCCATGTAGGTTAGCAAGTTTCTTCTTTTGACATTCTTTTACTTTTCCAAGTAATGTAGAATATGATTTTCTTACTGCTTGAGAAACTTTTATGTAGTCATCATCAGTAAAGTTTATTTTTTAGAAAACATTCTACATTATTAATGGAATGCATTGTTTGATACTTAGAAAACTTTTGAGCATTTATTATTTCTCTTAACAGAGATGCAATTGCTCTCTGAGTGATTTTTTCAGCTCTCTGAGAGTGAATTGTAGGTTTTAGTTGCAAACCTTTAGGAATTATCTCTTCAGATTTACATTTATATATGAAAGTTAAATGCTTTTCTACTTTGGCCAACTTTAGACATAATTTTTCATAAATGTCTAAAGTTTGATATAATATCAGGTCCATACCAAATACTTAGTGTTTTCCTGAAGGTTTGTGATGATGATGTTCTAATTGTACATTTATATTGGACTATTTCCATCATCTAATATGCATATAGAATGTCTTTATAAAAATTTAACTTTATTTAAATATTCCAAATACATTCAACTGTTAGTAATAGCATATCAATCAGGTTAGTTTATACACAACATTTTGAGAGGTATAATTCTTCCCTTTTCTTTAGGTGTTGCTGACATGACCAGTGACAGTACTAGCATGGGATTCGAACCTTGGTCCTTAGATTCTTGATTATTGAATTTTAAGATAATGCTCTAACCAACTGAGCCATCCTGCCAAAGGTAACAGTCAATAGAAATTTTATATGCTTATCTATAGGTCATTAGTTGGTGAACCTAGGATGGGTTTATGTATTTAGAATCTCTTGTTTCTCTCTGACCCCTGGGATTAGAAGAAAAATGTACTATCAGTAGCTTCAGTAGCATTGTTCCTATAGTAGAGACTGTACAGCACAAGCAAATAGGTTCAAACTTGGTATTTTTTGGGAGGACTTCCCTACAGAAAGATGCTGAGTTTTGTATTTGGCTTGGACTTTGCAGCATGCTAGCAGAGCATACAAAACTGACCATTACAACATGTCATTCATAAAGTAGTAAATCACAGAGCACTGGTGAAGGAGTTGAAGTGCAATCAGATTCAAGGTCTCAACCCCTCATCTAGATCAGATTTAGTATAATTTTCCAAAACTCTGGATTTTGTTGCATGAATGTACAAATATGACCATTACAATATATATATATATATATATATTCTATATGACCATAACAATATATATATATATATATAAATTCTTTTTTACCTTAACTAGAACAACTACATTCTAATAGCAAATGTTCACAACATTTTTTTTCACAATCTTATATACTATAGACAAATATAAATATTTTCTCCACTCCACAGTAGTTTTTTGCTAAGACTTTCTCTCTAGCTTTAGTTGACAAGCCAATTTTTTTATTGTTATCAAAAATATTTTGGTTACAACATAGATATTATTTGATGCTTCTTTATTACATATTTTAAAATTTTATAACATCTGTTGTCCCTTTATATAATATTTTATTGAAAAATCCATTATAAAATTAAATATATCAATAAGAGTTAGCAGATGTAAAAAATGAGTAGTGACCATATATGATCTAATTACCCAAAGAATGAAAAAGTTAAATTTTAAAATTAATATGCACCAGTAATTTGAACAATATACTTTTACTAATTTTTTTTGTAAATAGTAAAGCCCTGGTGTGATTTGGTGTAGTGTAGGAAATGTAGATGTAATTTTAACATAAGTCTACTGAAATGTAGTCACCCTTTAAAATTATTTTGAAACTGTTGTTTCCATCCACAAATTGTAATCTAAATACTTTTAATTAGTTTTTGATATCTTTTATATAAAATGGTTGACTATCTCACTTTATTTTATAAAGCATCTTCTGCCTTCCACATATTTTCTTCAAGTGAATATTTTGAATACCTTCTAACTTTTTTCAGAATTTTATTCAAAGCTCTGTCACTAGTTTATATTATGCAATGCTACATCATTTTCATACTGAGGCAAAGTGCAAACATTCATTGTTATAAGATTCTATTTATGACTCTCTATTTTAAGTAAATAATGCCAATTTCTTAACCATTCTTTCTATTTATTTGATTTTATTATCAATGCTTTTGTTACAAACTTTTATAAACTGAAGGCTGCATATATGATAAAATTAAATGTTGCATACATATAGTAGTTATAAAAACAGATTTTAAAAATTATCTCCATTAATTAAAGCAGGGATAAAAAAACAATTGAGAGCAGAAAAACTCTCAGAGAAAGTTAAAATATGGAAAGGCTAAATATGATGAACATCATTAATAAATATAACTTGTACAGGTCCCAAAAATTACAAAGATTCAAGAATGTCAGATAATTTTGACATACTATAGTCTACTGCAAAGAAATTTATTTATATGAATTTTATATCTAGAAGGGAATCATAAGTTTGTTTAAAAATTGTCAACTGCCTGAAAAAAAACTCATTCCAAACTCTACATAATTTGAATTCTAAGTCATTGACTTTGCAAGCACATTCCTGACACCTATGATAAGCCTATATAATATTTACATAAATAAGTACACATAAAATTAATAAATAAATATAATATACAAACATTCATACATATAAATTATTATTGATTTTAATACTGTACCTACCTTCACAAAAACGTCTCCGGTAATTCTCTTAAAATACACTCTTGGGTTTAATGGCTGTGCAGGTGCATTACTGTGAAGATACACTGACATGGTAAATGTTTCTTCACACTGCTCTCCTGTAGTGTTTGCTCTACCTGGCCTCATTGTTAATATTGTAGGTGCAGTCATTACTAATCTGGATCTAAATTCATTTTCACCTGGTTGATATAAATTTATATTTATATAAATAAATCATCAGTATTAAGAATTATTTTGCATATTTTAGAAAAAAAAACTATATAATTTATATACAGAAAAATCACATAGCAATATAATAGTAGCCAAAACCCCCAAAATTTTACTTAAATTTTTTCACAACCATGATTTCACCTATTAACAAATAGACGTTTTAAATTTAATAGATGAAACCATAGTTGTAGAAGAATTTTAGTAATTTTTTTAATTTTTTTTTGGCTAGCATTGTGATGCTATATGATTTTTCTATTTTATTTAAAATTATTAGTATAGCAGCTAGTCGATATTTAATTATATAAATATAGGCTTCTACTAGCTAGCATATATACAGGTTTTTATACACCCATATATAAAATAAAAATGGTTAATGGAATTACTATAAAGACTAACATATTTCATCGCAAGGCAAATGTCTTTCCACTTTTACACAAAAACAGGAAATAATAACGAATTACTCATCAGGCTAGTCAAGTAATAATCGGCTTGTGTTTTCCTTTATCAGCCAATAAGATTGGTTATAAACCAACTTTTAAAAATTTTCTAAGCTTATTTGGAATTTTTTTTACTTTATAACAATTTTCAATATCTAACATAATTCTAACTCTAGATGTTGGTATGGCAGTAGTTGATCTAATCACCACATCTAAAAATCTTTTGTATATATATATTCTGCTCATTTTAATATATGAACACACACATAAATATACACACACGCAATTAACGTCAATGAATTTCAAGGCTTTTTTGCATGTGTAAATTTTTTAGATTTCAATGATAGATCTTTTATTTCTCATTCTAAATCCAAACTCTGCTAAAAATGTAAATAAACATTAATTTTATTCGTGTACATTTGTTTATATATAAATAATTTTAGTAAACCATATAATTTATTTTATTAATAATAACATGAAATTCTAGAATGCAATATATACTTATTTTTATGTCAATATAAAAATTGTTCATGGCACTAATTAAATTCATTAGTTTAAAATTCAGATCAATTTTACACTTAGCAATTAAACATAATGTTTTTTTAAAAATACAAGGACAGAACAATTTATTCTTTCATTTTTAGTGATGTCTTTCATTTCTCTTCAACTTAACAATTGGATGCATTTTTAAAAAAAAAATTAACTATAGCACTAATTATCAATTAAATGGAGTTATTAAATTATGATAGAGAAATATTAAAATAATATAAAGCACTATTCCCAAGTGCTTTCAACACATTTAAACAAATTTTGACAGAAAATGTCCCCAATCTCTGTAGGAATTAGCATAATTATTCTGATCATATGCTTCATATTTACTTACACTATTTCTTTCTCAATATTAAAATTTTTTGTAAATCACTCTTTCTTTCTAGAAAACTGGTAATTTCTCATTGTGAAATGAATTAATCTAAACTTGATATTTAAATAATCACTTTTGATATTGTCCTTCATTTTAAATTTTATAATTTACTTTCTCCTTAAAACATTTGTCCTTTTAAAAGTTCCAGATTGTCAGAAAATAGGCTACCTTTTATTCCTCTAAAATAAATTTTATCTTTCTTCAGATATTTCATTAGTGGTAGTGATGTTATTTGGAATGACTTGAAAAATATAAATGTGTCTTCATTCTGGTGTAGATCTTCCATTTGTTTTTTTAGCAAGAATAGAAATCCACTCTTACTAATGGTCCATTGAATATAT
This sequence comes from Epiperipatus broadwayi, assembly GCA_028023455.1. Taxonomy (NCBI): domain Eukaryota; kingdom Metazoa; phylum Onychophora; class Udeonychophora; order Euonychophora; family Peripatidae; genus Epiperipatus; species Epiperipatus broadwayi. The sequence continues at coordinate 65,701 of JAQFVV010013703.1, read as the reverse complement.
ATGGACACTTAAAGATTGCAACTTGGCCACAGAGAATATTGATACAACAAAGTTTAAATAAACCTCTTTAAACATGAAATAAACATGTCCATGTAATGCAGATTAATAAATAGTCAATTATAACATTACAAACTGCAATACTTTTAAATTGCTCACGTATTATTTCACTTTTATATATATATATATATATGATATATATACGTGATATATATATATAAAAGTGAAATATAAAAGTGTATGCATGCAGATCTTGCATATATATATATATGCAAGATCTGCATGCATACACTTTTGACATTACTCACTTTAGCTAAATATGCATTTATTTCATCCTACATATGTAAAAACATATGTTTTTATTCATTTGTTTTAAGAATATATGGTGGAATAAAAATTTTAAGTATATCTAAACAAGATGTTCTAGTAGTCAAAAATAAACAATGAATCAAAATCTTGTAATTAATAAAGCATTTATTATTGAAAATCTAAAAAGGTTCAAGCACATTAATACAGACAGATGAAACAGCGAAGTTTCTACCCATATGGACATTTTTTAAAATAAAAAATTAGCCTATCAAAACAAATATTGGCAAACTAGTTATTCACCAACATCATCATTATGATCTAAATTATAAATTTTTATATTGGACAAAATAATCAGTAGTTAAATCAAATGTTAACTACGGGAAATAATTTTCATAATAAAAAAATGCTAATATGAAAATTCATGAAGCATAGAAAATAATACTGAAAACATTACACTTTGGGAATTAATAGTATCCATTTTATGTCTGTAAGACAATTGTTAATTATTGGATGGCAATAGTTGACAGAGTTTCTGCAATTTATTTTTCATATTTAAAAACATGAAAATTATTTATTATATATTATTAATTGTAGTTTATATATATAGTAACAATTAATAAAATATGTATATATTAAACATTTTACCCATAAAGTATTGGAAAAGTCGCATAAATCCCAAATTTCTTGCATCATCAATATGGCAGGCTTTTATGTCAGTTGTAAGCCAGTACTGAGCTGGTGAGTAACCTCTGCCTTCATAGGATTTATGAATTTCAATTTGATCAAACCAAGGACAGTCAATACCTCGTGCTGCACATGCAGAAAATGTTCTATAATAAAATAAAATTTTAATTAGTTAACTTTTTTAATGTAGTCTATTGGATATTAATATAGTTGACATACAGCATATGATTTTCTTTTAGTGTCTGCTTTAAATACTATGTGGAGCTACTGAACTCATACTGGAATAAACATTTTGAGGAAACATTGAATTCTCGTAAAATGACGTCATACTAAAAGTACAAATTAATTATAAATACATCTTTTTATTAATTGTAAAGTATGTAATTCTTTTATTTCTTTTTGTAATTTTCTTATTTGTCCTTAAACTTTTTAAAAATTTTCTTATTTATCTTTCAAAATGAACTAAAAAAGAAGAGTCAATTGTTAGAAAATACATTAATAAAGGACATATCCACAGTAAAAGACATATTTTTTGTTTGTGTTTTCATCAAAGAAAATATATTACTTAATTAAAATATGGTACAATAAAACAATGCATTCAATTAGTAATCAAAAATTAAAAAAAAAGAAGATGGATAAAATGGCAAACTACCTTTTTTTTATTTTAATTACTACCAATGTCTGAAAGAAAGGCTACAAAGACTGATTCATTGCTATTTTATTGTCAAAACAGCTTCTGTGATTCAAATAAAACTGAAATAGTTCAGGCTGTTTGGCTGTCATCTTTTTTCAGAATTTGGTTTCAATACATATGAATGTCTGGGTGTTTATTCTAATCATCAGATCAACAGAATGCTCTTAATAATTAGCTTAGCTAATTTTTAATTATGGAAAAATGTTTCAACTACAAATAAATTTTGTAATAAACTGATTATTTTATTACTGTACAAGTACAAACACATATTTATTATGAAATTACTTAGTAAAAACTTTTTTTTTTTAAAAAAAAAAAACAATTTCACATGTTGAGAAAATATTTCATTTTGCAATAATGATTGATATATGCATGCAATATTTGTTCAATTTTTGCAAAAATATTTATATTTGTGGATTGCTTTATAATTTTTTTTTTTTTACAAAAAACTACTATTATATTTAAATACAGGTAAATGTAAAAATACATATCTGTGTTTCACTAATAATGTTTATTAGTCATTCATTAGATTAGAAATTATCCACTTAAGGAATAATATTTCCATAGTGTAATTTTCATTACACCACTCTCATGCAAAATAGGGAATGGTTTTATCCACTTTTGATATAGTGAAAATTACACTTCAGAAATATTATTCATTTGTGTTCAACTGTTTACTATTTATTTTTATATTATTCATGCAAAAATCTATGTTCCACTATTTATATCTGTAAATATATGTCAATGTCAAAAATACATTGAATTTTCACTCTGTTGATTAGTTATTCCAGTATGACTTCAGAAGCTTTATTCAGTGTTTAAAAGCAAAAAACTAACTGGAAAATGGAATATAGTATGTTGACTATATTAATACTATCTTTTATTTATAAATAAAGTAATATTAATAGAATAAATGTAATTACTAGTCAGAGAATTAAATAAATTGTTCATTTAATCATTGAATAAAGTAAAATATCAATTAATTACTTTGGAGAATATGTGTTTCAAAAATAATTTTTTTATTACATTATTATAGTATAAATATACTATATAGAGATCTTTAGCTTTAAAGGCTTTTCAGTGTTACCCCCACTATCTAACAAGGAAGAGTTATAAATTTATTGTTATAAAAATTTCAAAAAAATTAATAAACATCTAATAATGCAATTAAATTGGCTAAATGCATTATTATCCAATCAGGACACCAGAAAAATTATTCATATAAAAAATTGACCAATCATTCAGGAGGGCATATACATTTCACTGATAACTTTTTCTATCAGCTACTTTTAAATGCAAACAATTCTCCATGTCAATCTAATTATTTTAATCTTTTGTGATTATTAAAATTTATAATAACTTATTTTTAAAATATGAATAAATCTAAAATAGTCTAATTAGTTTTAAAGCTTATTATAATATGGCTTAGTGGTACACAGTAATTGTTATATATAATTCAGTTGGTTCTCTGATTAATAATTACACTTACTCATTTGATTACTTTTCTTAAATAGAAGTTCATATATTATAACAGAACAAATCTGATAGCAGCTCAAAATAGTTACTTTTCAAAGCTGCATTAGAAAAAAGTCATTAATAAAAATTCTTATATATTTGTGTGTATGTGTTCATATGGTAAAAATAATATATGTGCCACTTGTGTTACACTGGTTTAATAGATTAAAGAAAAAAATAGTTTATATATTCAACCATATCATTAACTATTTTATAATGGAAAGTTACTTTATAATAAATAAGAAACAATAAAATGGTAAATTAGTTTTGATATATGAAAGAAATTTGAATTGCATAGTTATAAAAATCTAAAGCATTTCGTATTTTTTTTGTCAATTATAGTAAATTATATGGCAAGTGTAAATATACTATTAAAATTTTGTAGTTAATAAAATTTTAAAATTTTTCAATCAAATTTTAAACATCAGCTGCAATTTGTTTTTCTTCCTATCACTAACTAATGGAAATAAAAAAAACATTTTTTTCATTCATCTATTTATCAAATTATGATATAATGTTAAAATATCTATAAAATTATTTGTTTCCACAACATGTTGTAAAAGGAATAAAGAAAATGTTTTTCAAAAAACATGCTGTAAAGAAACAAACCAAATATTGTAACTAGCTAATGATGAATCTATTGTTTGGAAAACATCCATCAAGTGGATATAAATAGGTCTGAAACAAGTAACTCAGTGTAATCTAGTTCCATCCATAAGTCTAGTCCATTTAAACAGTGTGGTCCAAATTAATCTATTTAACTACTTCCGGTTTGTCGGCGACGATTGCGCTCGTTAATGTTCGTTTGTTGAAGTTCGTTTTTCTGTTTGAAATTACGGAAAAACTATAAGGACTACGCATGCGCCTATACCATAATTCTCTTCGTTGTTTTTTCCTCTTTTCGTAGGTAGTCGCCATTTTTCTGTAAGTTAAAAAATAAAATTTTTATTAATTTTTTTGCGAATAAGGTCAATTTTTTTAAAAATTTTTTTCACAATTTGTTAGATTAACGGAAAGAAAAGTACGCAAAATAAATGAACGGGACATGATGGCCTCTGATACGGATTATTTTAGCGGTGATGAATTTGTCCCATCTAAGCCCTTTGACTCCGAGGATAGTGTTAGTTATAGTGATCTTGAAGAATATTTTTCGTCATCAGAAGAAGAAACTACTTTACCAGCCAAAAAGAAAAAAACTACGAGTGCTTTTCTGGATGATATCAATACATCAGGCCCGTCAACAAGTGTTCCCAACGATATCAATCGGCCAGGCCCTTCATCTAGTAACAGTAATCTGTGTCCGAACGTAACCTGCAAACTTGTGAATGTAGAGAATTTTACTAAAACTCCAGGTTTGAAGTTTTCTATAGTAGGTAAGTATTCAATTTTAGATTTTTTTTTAATGTTATTTGATAAAAAACTTTTATCAACTATTATCAGAGAAACTAATAAATATGCCACTCAAGAAAAATGACTGACTGATTTTTTACTCTGTGATAGGTAGCACATATGAAAGGTAATGTTTTTATTATTGTTTTTTTTTTGTTGGTTTGTTTTAGCTACCAGCACAATGGATGAATGGTTGACACACTGATTCAAGACTATTTACAATTTATTCCTCTCTAGCAAATTGATTGTATATAATGCAGTAATTTTTTTTATTCTGTTTTTACTAATTTTTGTTTTACTAACATGGTTTTCATTGTTTTTGTTTTACTAATTTAGTTTTTATTTGTTGTTTTATTAACTTGTTTTTTTACTAACTTCATTTTATACTTTATAGGCATATGACTGTCTGATTGCCTTCCTTATTAGAATTTTGTTTCAGCTTCATTACTGATTACTTTTTCCAATTGGTAAACAAGATCTGGCATGATGAAATATTTTGCATATTTATATTAGCATATATGAACAGGTATGCTTCTCTGGAAGACGTATCTTGGAAGAGGTAGAATATAAACATTTTTTTATAGAAAGATCTGCCATAGAACGTTTTTAGTAATCATTGTCTGCCTCTTGAAATGAGAAATTTGTAAATTGTTTTCTGTATTGGCAATGATTATTCAGTATGATGATGATGATGTTATAAACAAGGTTGGTTTATCCAAAGTCTAAAATCAAAATAGTGCATCTTGTTTAATAGGCTTTTGAGTTTTCCCATAACCATTGGCAGAACTTTCATGATTCATACATATACACCACTTTTATAATATACCTGTACTATGATGATGATGATGACATTTTATTTTTTTATTGTATTTATAATGGTAAGTAATAATTTTTCACTTCCTTCATTATTTTTATATTCTGTTAGAATTTTAATTTTTTTATTTTTTATCTTTTATTAGGGAGGACTCTTTTCTGCCAGGCGCCTTGACAATTTGCAACAGTTGGGGTAGAAGATAAAAATGAAGAACTCCTATAGGAACATTTTCGGACATTGTAAAGCTATGGATTATCTCAGGTAAGACTTATTATATATCTTTAGAAAGATTTTTTTGTGAGGAATACAAAGAAATTATCACTGAAGATGTAATTTGCATTTTAGTTAATGTTAATTTTCAAATTATGAACAAACAATAAAATAATAATTATTTCGGTTGTGAAAATTTCTTTTTTTCCTTATTTTTTATATAGTTATCACTATTTATTTTATGCTTATTGTTTTCCTTAGTTTTTCTAGTTTCTAGCAATGTAATTGTTTTTGCTCTAACATAATTCAAACTGAAGTTATTGTGAAAATTGTGTATCAGGCCAGTATTTTAAAAAGTTCAATATGGCGGCTTGAAGCTGAAGTAGTTAAAGGCTAAACTCAAAAAGCAGTGTTGCAGTGATCCTATGCAGAGAATAGAAACTGATGGTTAAAACTGTTTTCTGCTATAACTTAAATAGCCATATCTTCCTGACTACTTTACAATATTTTTCAATATTACATTTATAAAAGCAAGTATGATGACTTTATCTAACAGAAGACCATCTAGTATGTGTGTCTAGAAACCAAAAACCATACCAGTCAATCTCCTAGAATTCAATAGAATCCAGAAACAAATGCTGAAGTTTGATAAAACCAGTGATTGCCTGTTTTAATAATGCAGTGAAGAAAGAAACAGACATTCCATAATAATGACCTAATACCTACAGATACTATATCCTATATAATGCTACCAATGCTACTATAATTCCTATCTAACATCACCAGTGAACCAGAAAAATGGAGGAGCTATTGAAAACATCCATAAATATATTTTAAAAAATAATATCTACAGAAAACCAAGGTTTGGAACTGCTTAAATATTACATGTGATAAGATCTTATTATTATAGATATTGGAAAGCCTTATATTTAAACTATGTTTTAGTTGCAAATATAAAAGCTTCAGTTTTATATATTCATTATAATTAAATTAAATTATTTTTTTATTAATCCATTTAGTTGTATTTGCATATCAAACTCAATCCAACCATTATGTTTTTAGCATCCAAATGCTAGTAATATGGATGACACTGAGAAGTCTAGCAGTCCACTAAGAAACTTGCAAGGATGGTAGTAATAATTTGTAAATAATGATGTTTGAGCATTAATACGTTTTCCAAAAGTAAACTTTTTATTCAAAAGGTTTGGCATCTTAAAGTTTCACCTTTTTTTAGTCATTGAAATTAGAATAACAAATTAAAAATACTTTTGGAAGGGTATATACTTAATTTAAACCTTCAGTTCTAGGGTTAAAATCATTATCATCATCTTAGATATACATTTGAATTGAATCATTTTTTCTCGAATTTTATTAACCATTCAAGTTTCAACATATTTAATATTTATTTGAATCAAAGTTTACCGGTACATATTTGTATGTTTATCATTAGTTCATCTAAATTATGGTTACAATATATAGATATTGTAATGGTTTAAATGGGACAGGTCATAGGTATGATGTCTAAAAGACAGAGACTGTAATAAGTATGAATTAAATCCAGATTAAAAAGAGTTAAAATGACTTTAATAAAAGATTTTGATCATCTGGTTCATTAAGTCCCTAATCTATACCATTACAATCTTAAAATAAATGGTAATAGTTTGATTATTAATCAGCTAAAATGTATCTAGACTAATATTATTTGAACTATATAGCAATGAATTTTTGTTTATTTATATACCTTAAATACCTAAAATAAGTAAGATTTAGAACTTTTAATTTTGTAATAATAATAATAATAATAATAATAATAATAATAATAATAATAATAATAATAATAATAATAATAATAATAATAATAATAATAATAATAATAATAATAATAATAATAATAATAATAATAATAATAATAATAATAATAATAATAATAATAATAATAATAATAATAATAATAATAATAATAATAATAATAATAATAATAATAATAATAATAATAATAATAATAATAATAATAATAATAATAATTAATTTACATCAAGTAGTAATAACTCATAAATGGAGTTGATAAAAGACTAGCGAATAAACTCAATATGCAATAATTATCTAATAGTTAAAAGTCATTGTGATATTAAATAAGAGACATAGGTTGATAACCAGAGGAAAATCTATATTTACATTTACTTATTAAGTATGCGAAATTTATAAAGTTATAGAGTTTATTCGGGTTTGACATTATAACAATATAATGTTTAATTAAATTATTCAAAATATTAAGTTATTGATTAAATGCAATTTGAATAATTTTTCTAATTTTTCTTTAGTCATATATAGATTTGAAACTCTTATTTATAACTAAGCACACCCACACTCATACACACACACACACACACACACACACATATATATATATATGCATTAAATATCCTTTTAAATAAACAACAAATCTAACTTTAAACGAAATTGAAAAATTAATAAAGTTTGGACACACATAATATTCATAATACACTGTGTGTTTTAAAATCCAATGTCTTCTAGGTTATTACATACCTGTGGGAAATTAAAAATCTCAACACTGCTTAAAATTCATTTGTAATAAATCACTAATATAATTTTGTTTTCCAGTATTTATTATTTTAATCATATTTAGCTGATTTTCATAACCCAGTGTTCTATCACTTAGGTCTCTTAGCAAAATATATATAATATCTGGAGCTAGTAAACATTTCTTTCGAGGTATTCGTCCAATTTTTGTTATTATATATTATTTCTAAAATAATAATAATAATAATACAACCAACCACAATGCGAGATAATCTTCAAGTATTGGAACATGTGTAAACATTACATCGGTTTATTAAAGATTTTGATAATATGAATAAAAAATGATTCTAATATGTATATATAAATCCTCTAGGTATAGTAATAAAAATATGAGAAATCAAAATTTAATTTTCTACGATACAAAATATATCCAATTTCGATCGCTAGTATTATTTTGTTTTCTTTGACGACCTTATCACCATTATCCATGGGCTTTCATATTCTATTTTTGGTGAACATGTATGCACATAATATTCAAATTTAAAAGTATATACTTGTAATTTTCAGTAAAAGCAAATAAATCTTTTATAGGGTGGTATTAATTGCATTTCTGTTGTTATTGAGCCTTAATTCAAATGTAGACTTGCCCTTTTAAAGTAGACATTACCTATCTCTTTAGCTATTCATCTCAGATTTCTCTTCAACATATAAGTTCTTAAGTAAGTACATCTTTCCTTGTTCTTTATATATAGCAAGAAAATCTTATTCGTTACAAAGCATTTTCTCTTGGAAATAATATATATATATGTATGAAAGAATACAGCTTTTTTAAGAATAAAAACAAGGTCTTTCTCTTTTAACAACCTGCTTATTGTTTACCTTGTTTCCGAGTGGCACAAGAAGTTTACCGTTGTTATATATATATATATATATGATTTGTTTGAAGCATTGTCTTATGAAATTGACTAAGTAATTATTGTTACAATTAAATTCATTTTAATATTATTTACAAGTATATACATACAAAACAAATTTATACAATCTAAGTATAAAGTTTTATTTATTTATTAGTTCTATTGAAATATGTATGTGTAAAAAAATGATTTTTTTGAAATAGATTTGAATTACGTATTTACTCTTGAAAGTGAAATGTCATTTTAATATCTATTGAATAAAACTTTCTTTTTAAAAAAAAGTGCAATGTTTTGGAAATGAAAATATTGAATAAGTAATCTATGTTCCTTTAATTAAGATGATAAAATCATACTAAATCATTATTATTTTATACATTTATATTTAAAACAGTTAAAAAATATTGACATCATATAATAAGATGAAGATTAAGGAGGACATCGACTAGGCATTTCAATAATCAAAAATTCTATATAAAAAAATTTTCATAGTATATATTTATGACGAGATGATAACAAATGTCCTAGCAGTTTAATATATATATATATTATTTAATGTTTTTAGTTATAGGATGTAAGCAAAGTACTTTTTGGATTAAACCCTGTGTTATTTTTGCTTATTTTCCAACATTTTGACAAAATAGATTCACCACTGTCATGGTTAACTTTTTATATAGATTGAACCTTTTCCATTATTGTATGCTATATAATAGCAAAAAATTTTAAAATTAAATTTATGAAATCACATATACATACAACACATTAGCATTATCCTCATGGATATCAACAGCAACATAATATCACTGTTATTTAGAACTGTTTTTAATTTGTAACAATCATTAGGGAGTCACACCTCTACACATGTGCTGTATAGATTTAAACACTTAAAAAATACTCTCCTTTTTAAACACAAGATAAAGTCTTTTGAAAAGATAGTATAAATACACCATAACTTTTTCACCTAAGCATATGATGAATATTGAGGTCTTCATGCTCTAATTTCTAAATGCTTAACATTTGCTTATATATATATGCCTAGATAAAAAAATTAGGGTGATTCAGCTTATCTTTTCAAAAGATTTTATTTTGCATTTAAAAAGAAGAATATTCCTTAAGTGTTTAAATACATATAGCACATGTGATGAGGGATGATTCTCTAATGATTATCACAATAGCATTCAAATAAATAAAATATTTTTTAATGATAATAGGAAAAGGTTGCTTTGCATGAGGATGATAATAATGTGTTGAATGTATATTTGATTTCTTAAATTAATTTTAAAGTTTATTTTTTGTTATAGTGATTTATAGATATATAAAGTTAAATGTAGACCACATAATAATTTTATACTCCCTCCAGAAGTCATGATGTTATATCATATTGTAATCATTCCCACTTTAGACTCAACACTCATCTGTTCAATTTAGATTAATCTGGAACCTTCATTTTTCAGGTTATAATTTTTAGATAATCATTATGTAAATGGTTTAGCTATGTTGAATTTAATTCATCCATTTAAAATAAAATAAAATAAAACAGCTTATGACTTTAAAAAAAAGAACTAGAATCTCAAGTCATAGGCACTCAAGTAAATACACTAACCAGCATCCCTTAAATTGAATATAATTGAATTATAAAAGATCGTAGTGAATCTAGTTTATAAAAATATCAAACAGACAATATTATAGATTAATAAATTAACATCGAATAAAGATTTTAATATTATGTAAATACAGTCATAAAATTTACATAACAGGTAAATGAAAATAATTTATAAAAGTATCAATATCTAAAAATACATTTGTTTGCATATTAAATAACATCTTTAACTAATTTGTATTTGTTAGCTTTTATTGCATTTAGAACATCCTGATTCTTTAGAAAAGTGGAATATAAAAGTAACTTTGGAACTGATTAAGGATAGAAATTAAAATATTTTTGTATATTTGTTGATATGAAATATAAGTTATATAAATTTGGTAGTGTGAGTTCATACAAGCTATTTAGTGAAAGATTCACATTTATTATGATCAATTGTCACAAACATTTCCAGGTTTAGTGATTGGTCAATCAAAAAATGTTATTCCAAGTATATATTTTTAAAGGTACAAGACTGGTGGAGAAAATAGTAAAAGACAATTGAATTTATTCTAAACATTTATTTAACCATTTGTAGTTATTCTAGAATAGAAGATGGCATTTTATGGTCCTGTTCATTACCATGAGTCTTTAAATTAAACTACTAGTAATAAGCAATTTTTGGACCAACTGTCAGAAAAAAATGTATGACAGAAAATAATGATGATCAGGAAAGATAGCTTGTGTTTATAGTGAAAACATAAAAAAGTGATAGAGAGAATAGATAAATACTTACTTGATCATTATCAACAGTCATAAAGGTGTTCACTTGGAAATGCCAATAATGTGTGAGTATTTGGCAAATCTTGGTAGTTCTTTTGACACATATGACATATTAACAAAGAGAGTAAAATGCTACTTTCCATTTCAATACATATTTATATATTAAACATCACATACATATGTATTCTGCTAAAAATGTTTATTTTGCCCTCAATAGAAATTTATCAAAGCTAATATCTTATACATGTAAATTTGTTGAAAAATCGACCAATCTTTTAGAGGATATGTAGTTATATATGAGTGGCACTCGTGTTGACATTCGAGCGCAAATGTTAGATGTTTTTTATGGACTTTTTCAAGAGTAAGAGTAACCAGGATTTTATTTACAGAAAGAAAGTATAGTTAATGTTGATCACTACTGTGACTATGCTTGATATTTAATATTTCTTAACAAAGTTTTAATAACACTGAACTATTATTTTTTTTGTAGGAAAAAGTAATAGATTACAAAGAATTCTGAGGGCAAGCTATATAATGTTAAATGATTCACTTGCATTTCAAATTATGATATAAAAAAATCTGATGAATATAGTTTTAATAAAGATTAGCTTATTTCTCCCCTGGATCAAAAGATAATTTAATTAAAAATGGAGGTTTTAGATAATTATCTTCTACTTTTATCTCACATTTTACATTATTCAGACAATTTAATAGTTATCTTGCTATAAATTATGGCGAAATTAAAAATGTTTAAAAAATGGAAAACATTAAAACAAATATTAATATATAAAATATTTTTCATCAGTTTAAATAAAAAAGCTAGACTCTTAAATTTAAAAACCTATTCATTTATAAAATTATTTCATAATATGCAATATATTACAACATTGTATCATTTTTTTTTATTTCTATAGATTAATTTGAAAAACAAAATTTTATTAACACTAGATAAATTTATATTCAAACCTCTCCATACAATCAAATGACCCCTACTTAAAGAAAATATTTGTTCTGTTATTGAAATAACAACAATCTAGAACATATATTGCAACAATGAAAATCAGAACAATTGAAAAGCTGTTTTTCACATACACAATATATATGTGTACTATAAGATAAATGATAAAATAACATGAGTAAATTACAATAAGACAATGATCTCATTTTTTTTCCAGTTAGATACAACTTAATGAAATAAATAAACCTGCAGTTTTAACAGAAAGAATGGTTTAATTAATGATGGGGTGATGAACTTGAGAACTAAAAGTTTTGAAAACAATTTCAACACGTCACTCTAGTGTTAGAACATTATGCCATTTCTTAAGAGAGCAATCACTATTTGCTTTATTTAAAAATTTGTTTGTTAAAATATAATTGTGATTAGAAGTAGAGATTGTTGTAATATAATAAACTACTTGATAGCAATAGCAACTAAAACATCATGTTTAATATTTAACAAATCATAAGTAGTTTTAAAATCCATATACATATATTACCTTAAAGATGCTACACTTTGCTGTGGTCTGGCAGCAGCTGCTTGGCAAGTTTCATCAGCTAACATCCATATCTCACTTTTGACTGCATCACTTCCTGCTGATACATAAGTCGTTACAAAATATTCATTTGGTGCTGCACATTTGCCAACATTTCTTAATTTCTTTTCCAATGCAATTTGCTCTCGTTCTATTGTTCTTTCATTCACAGGGCCAAAGATAGTATGAGAGAATACATTCATATCTTTAATACCTCTTAAACTCACCTTTGGCTAAAAATTAATATAAATGGATATAATTAGATTAATGATTTGAGATAATAAAATGATAACAAAGATGGAGTTGATAATCTAAGTCAATGTATTTTCATAATATTTATAATATTTATGAAAAAGGTGTTAGTGTTTGTGTATGTGAGCATTCGTTTAACATATGCTTATGTCATTTTGAATAGGTGCTACTTACATCTGAAGGCCATGGTGGATTCACTTGCAAATTCTCTGGTAAATAGTACAAAATATCAAATTTCTTTTCACAATCAGCATTATCAGATGGCCTGGAAGACACTCTGAGAATTGTCAAGGGGGGTTCTTTTAAGTCTAACTTTTCATCTCTTCTATTATTACCTATTAAAATATTAATAAATTTAACATGAAGTAAACATATGATCTTAGGCCTTACTGGTAATATTTTTCGATGACGTCACAAATTACTTTTCAAACAAATAAAATTAAGAAAACCTTTATCCTTAACTTATTCTTTTCTAGATATTGTGTAGAACATTCTTACCAAGATCGTCATCCTTTATCACAGATTGGTAAAACTTACAAAGTAATAAAACAATCAAGTTTATTATTTTAAAAAGAAAAAATATTATTTCCCTGTGAAAAAGAGATAATAATAAAATTATAGTCATAATTTGTATTTTATTTGTCTATGTCTATGTGATATATGCAATAAAAGCAAGGTTTAAAGGATATACTTTGAGTGATTGCCCTGCGCGGTTTAGCGCAATTGGTCATGCGTTCGAACTTCTTATGAACTCCTGATCAATAAAGTCATATGCCTTTTTTGTGTGTGTGTGATGTAGTATTGATAATGATAATATATACTATGACATCATCCTAAATTTATAAAAAATTAAAATAATAATTTCATAGAATACTGCAATAATTCATAAAATCTATACGGATAGTTTTGGTTAATGAGAGTTTATATTTATGATATATTTTGTTTAAAATTAGTTATAGCCTTAACTTAATGTAAAATTCAATTATGGTCTAAGTATTTGTAATCTACATTATCGATCCTTAATCATGTTAGAAAAAGTTGCATATTATATAAATTATGCATTTCTCTATGGTAAATGAACATACTTTACTTCCTCTCTCTTCTAGCTGGCTAATACAATATTTCTAGATATGTTATCAAAATAATTACTATTTATGAATCGATTAAAATGCCTCCCCCCAAAAAAAAACAAAAAACAAAAAAACAGAACAATATCAATAGATGATATACAAAGACATGTTAATGCTTCTACGATTTTCCAGATTACTTAAACAGAAATGTAAGTTAAATAAATATTTTTAAGAATAGCATTGCAGTTTTATCTGCTTTTTCTCTCTAATATCTTAATAATCGATATAGCAGAAATACTTTTAAACTTTCTCTATACTATAAACCTGGTACCTTTCTACATATTCCTTTTTAATTTTTTATGCATCTTTATGAAGTAACTATAGATTAATTAATTCTACTAGGTTTTCAATTCGATTACTGTTGGGCAAACTGATCAAGTATCTATCAATCTACTTTTTTGTTACATTGCCTCCAATAAATAAATGTTTATCCACTCATTTTTTCTTATTTTAGTTTTATGAACAATCTCACCCCCCCCCATTTTTCAAAACTCAAGAAAATTAGTTTTTACATTCTCCATCAACGAAAGATGCGAAAATGTTTTAAATTAATAGAACAATATAAATGTGTTTTTTCCTATTTATTGCCTCTTTCATTTGTATAAGTAGTTATAAAATAAAACATTGCCTCGAGCAGTTCAACTCCAAAATAGGCTGAAGGACTCATGAGCTTAAAATTCATTGGCAAAAATTCATCTTGTCATTTCTGGTGTTCTTCCAAAGCAACGAACCATTTAGTTGGGAATCAGTTTAGTGAGTTTCTTGATAAATGCTAATCTTTTTATTTCTGATGCTTTATATTATATAATATGAATAATTATTCTGTTATTTAAAAAGATAATCGTAATAAATAATGTGCATTTTGTTGAAAAGCTCTATTTTTAGCTTTTTCAACTTTTTTCAAAGTTTGTCATTATGGTTAACTCTAAACTAAATGTTCCACTTTGAAATTCTTGAATCCTGATAAGGTGGTATCATAAATTGATTTGACTTCTTCATAAATAATATCTATAATGAGTTCTCAACTGTCAAAATCTGATATTATATTTAAAATAATGTTATCTTTGTAAATTAATTAGTTGCAGTTATTTTTATTTATTTACAGGTAAAAAAATTGATAAAAAAATTAGTTCATAATTGCTGTTTCATGCATTCATAAATATACAACACACATATATCAAATATACTAATACATTATGCCAATCTGTCGTTTTTTATAACATTATGACAATTTATGTATACAGTATAACTTAACCAATCATGGCAATTAGACTATTAAGAAGTAAATTTTTTAGTCTTATAGTGTGGACTTTATAATAGTAATACATAACTTAATAAGTTGTATACTTTGGCAATGCATATTATTATATAAAATCAAAATATGTGACATAAATATTAAAAAAATAATAGACATTGGAGAGTTTAAATTAAATCTTTCTTAGAATTTGTGATATTATTAAGAATGTTATCTCAGTCCCACGGTTGAGTCCACTATTTTCCTTACAGTGATTTTCTTTTTTAAAGAAGGAAATGTTGCATTCTATGCAACTTCAATATTTGTCCAGATAAAACTGCATAGTTTTGAAGTCTTTTAGTCAGTCCTGGTTAAAGTTTTCTAACTAGCCATGTAAAATCATCTTCTTTTGACTAATGTTATCATACTTGCTGATGTAGATAAAGCCAGGGAAAAATACTTTAAAACAGTAAGCAAGATACAGCTATCCAAAGCTATTTTGAGAGAAACTATTTTAACCAGCAGTTTTTATTTTTAACTGCTATTTCAATATCAACATTTTTTCCTCTCATCACAGAGTCAATCTGCAATGTTTTCTTTTTGAATCAAGTCTTAGATTAGACTAGTATTGTTTTTCTTTTTAGACCTATTTATATGTCCTCAAAATATGTTTTTTAAACATCTAACATGTAATCAAGTCTGTATTTATTTATATTAGGATGTTTATTTAAAAATATATTTTTCTAGATTTAATGACAAGTAGAAAGAAAATTTATGACCAAACTTTGAATTTTTTTTTCTAATTTTCCAATTTAAGTGTTTTATGGTTTTTAATAATGTATTTAGATTTGCCATTCAACTTATTACAAGAAATGGTAAATTCTTTAAATTTTTATGCAGTAGACAAATCATTTCAAACGGTTACAAAATATGGTACATTTTCTTAAATCACACAATTCAAATTTATTGACATACATTAAAATTAATCTTTTTTTCTTTCCTTACATTATACAATTTATCATTTTATTAATTATAATTTTATATAATACATTTATTTTAATAAATGTTTGCTAATATTATAAAATCTATAGACCGGTTTTCTTTTATTATTAAATATTTAATAATACAAATTTTTTTGAAAAAGTTGACAACAGAACAGGTTTAAATTTGTAATAAGGAAAATTTATTTAAAGCTGAGAGATCAAGATTTAAAGTTACTTTTGAATATTAAATTATTATAAAATTGAATTTTCAAAGTAGATTTACATACTAATGACAAAGGTGGTCATTACAAGTACCATTGTTTAGAAAGAGGGATGCTAGAATCTTTTTTATTGACAGTGTGATGATCTTTAGCTAGTTACCATGCCTCCTTCATTTTTCTCTTTCATCATTTCTCTCAGAACAAATGATGTCAGCCATAGAGAAATAAAATTTATGGTGGCATATTGCAACTTGTGATCCAAGAAAATGGAAGAATATTCATTGCTTTTCTTGGCTTAGTTGTACAGATAATTATGCTGGGCAAGTCTTGTAGATAAATTAGCTCAGGTTTCAAGCAATTAGATTCTTTACAGTTAATTTTGTACACAATTTCATATGAAGCCTCTCTAAGTTTAATTATTTAATAATTTATTTAAAGATGAAGGTGAGTGAAAACTTATATTGTATTTATTGGTACAAATATTTTAAAATTTTTATGTGAATTTCAAAACATAAGAGAGGCTAGAGCATTTTTTTTATTATCAGGTTGAATGTTTGTAAGTTGCAAGACTTTGTTATAAAAATCTGCAATAATTGCCATTATTTTTTTTAGAATTGTACCCAATGTTGATTAGGTCTTCATTATATAAATTGATGTTTCTTCTCTGATCTGCATCAAATTTGCACATCTTTAAGTTTCTATGGAGAAAATCTTTTAGACCCAACCTGTTGTGTTGTTAAATGTTTTAACATCTTTAGCATCACTACAATTATTGCAGAAAAACAAAATATATATTTTTTAGAATTAAATATCTAATAATAGTATTAACTCTGTAAGCTAATTTTCATTTAATTTCTTATATTGGTATAGTTAAGTTACACATTTATCTAATATGTGCTATATATATACATGCCAATTTATAAATTTATTAATCAATCTATCAAAGTACATATTAAACATTATTAATTGTGCAACTTTGTAATGCAACTAATTTGAATTGCAATTGAATTTGTTCTATTACAACTCTCTTCCTTTTAACATGAAGACAATGAAGCAGAGTGCATTTCTCATTTCTAGGACTAATTTAAAACTCTCAGTTGGTAGAGCATTTGCCTTAAATTTGATATACAAGAATCTAAAGGTGTGAGTTCAACTTCTAAGTGAATATTGTCACTGTGCAAATAAGCCAGCAACACCTGAAGAAGAGAGGAGAATAATACTACTTGAAACAGTGTGTAATTACTAACTTGTGTTAACTTTAATTTATTTATCTAATTGTTAATCACTTTTATAAAATAGTTTTAGCAATATATATATATATATATATATATATATTGCTAAAACTATTTTATAAAAGTATATATAATAAATTGTTAAATCATATATATATATATATATATATATATATGATTTCACAATTTAGAGATTTGATTGGCTTTTAACTATCAAAAATAATAAATAGAATTTTAATTCTATATTTCACAAAAAAAAAAAATCAACCATTGGACATTGAGAGGTGCAATAAAGCATGAAAACTAAAAGAATTATTTCAGTTTTATACTGATCAGATACTTCTAACACACAAATAATCAAATATAATACCAATATATGAAGTCTTGCTCTTTTAAAGACTTTCAGTCTGATAAATACAATGTTTGAAAATTAATCTTGTTTTTTTTTTGAGTCTTAGAGGCTGATAAATCCAACAAACATTCAATATGTTCTTTGCTTCCTTTAAGCCTTATAGATGGATAAATAGATTACTTGGGAGGGGATGTGTTGCAACAGCATGTGAGATATACAGACCCTAATCATCACCCATCTCTAGAAAGTGAACACATTTAAACAAATTTTAACAGAAAAATATCTTCCAATCTCTATAGAAATTAACATAATTATTCTGATCATATGCTTCATATTTTCCTTTTTTCCCCATAAAAAACTTTATTACTTAGATAAAATGATTACATTAGTACAATGGTAAAATCAGTACAGTTAACAACAAAACTGGGATGAGGATCATAATCTAGTCTTGCAGTCAGGACCAAGTAAATATACAGCCCAAGCATCATGAATGAAAATCTGCAATGGAAAGAAGGTCCCATGTAGTCAAATAAAGGAGCTAATTTTTTGTCTCTGTTGTGGATAGTCCAAAGCTTTGATATGAATAATTGATGGAGTCTATCAATGGTGAGAATAAAGATAAGCATACATCTAATAGACCAATATGAAAAGAGTAAGGAAGTGGAAATCCTAATAGATGGAAACACACTATTGCCAATACTACTAATCAGAGTAGTGACAGTAGGCTTCTGGCTTGTATAGATGGAAGTTATATTGTCTCTATAATATTAAAATGATATACAATGACAGAAAACATGTAACATAGTCTGATCTGTGTGCAAAAAACCCCTGAAAGTGACTAGAAAATGGCTAGTAGAAAGAGAATTTAGGTTTATCTTGATCAGAAAGTCTAAATATTTAGGTTCCTGATGCCACTGCTTGAATTTTTTAATAATGATTTGATTAGAGAAGGATAAAAGGGAAGGACAAGGAGAAAGTATCATTATTAATAAGATGATATATCTCTAAAAAGTTAATTTTTTGAGAATTTGGTTAAATAGGTATAATGGTAAATTTTGAGATGTGCTCTAATAGGTATGACAATCAGCTCTTCTCAGGAGAAGGAGGGGCATCTGTAGGGGAAACAGCAGTGAAGCACAATGCATCAGAAAACTGAGAAAAAATTTTTAGGATGAAAATATGAGCCCTTTGGAATTGGGAATGTTGCAATGGAGTGAAATGACAGTCCATTGAGTTTTGTATGCTTCTGTAGGTTTCTGAGGATAATAGCTACAGTCCTACCCTTTCAGAAAAGTTTTGAACATAAAATCTTTATTTTCTTAATAAATTCTCATGAGAAATTGATGACTGGCATGAAATAAGAAATCCTTGGAAACACAAGGTTGTTAAAAAGTGAGGTCTTTGCAAATAGGGACATATAGACTTTTGATAGAGGATTGGTTCTTAGATGGTTTTTCTCATTGCTGAGGGGAAATTAAAGATTGGAAAAACCAAACATTTTTGGGGTTTGGTAGAAAATGGTGAGGTGATGTTAAAAGTCATCCCAGACTTGGAGGAAAAGATCTGCAGAACTTCAACAAGTTTGGGTATTAGCTTTTGGGAAGGGAGAAATACAACCAGGTCATCCATGAACAAGATATGGGGGATTGATTTCTTGAGAATTGGGATGTATATACTGGAAAGATTCTGCTTGAATTTAATTGATAATGATTTAATATAAATGATAAAAAGTAAAGTGCTAAGTGGAGATGCAGAATGGAATTTGTAGGAGAGAAACAGGAAGAAGTCTTTCCATATAGGGAGATGAAATTGTATTGTTGAGTTTATCTATTATATTGATAATGCCAAATGTGATGTCAAACTTGACAAGTAGGTTGAGGAGACAATGAGTCTGAACCATGTCAAAGGTTCCAGCTATGTCCAGATGGATGACCACCAGTTTAGATTTTTCTAAAGGTTTTATTACACTAAAAATCAGCCTTTCATAGTGCTACATAAATAAATGTCTCATTTATAAAGGTTTTATTGTAGTCTATGATTATTTTAAACAGACTGATTGCATCAGTCATGAATGAACCCCTTTTAGCAAATTGATACTGAGAAATAAATGGAAAAACCTTATCCTGAATCTTGTCCTTAACAACTGATTTGATAATCTTGATCAATGGAATCATGGAGATGGACCAAAGGTTCTCAAGAAGTGATAGTATTATGTTCTTTCTGAGAAAAGATACCCTTCCTATGGGATACAGGCCATCAATGTCAAGAGATTTAGATGAAAGGAAGTTAACCATCCCATGAATGACCAGAACTGTAAATCTTTCAAGGTGCACTGGAATGAATTGACGAATAGCATGGAAACCTGGATGTATTTTCTCAAGCATTGAAACAATTTGGTTCTAATGTCTTTTTCTGAGATGTCAAGATTTAATATTGTAGATTCATTAAACAATGGTTGATTTGGTTCTCAAGGGAAATTTGAATTTATTCTCATTGTTGATAGAAGTAGTATTTAATTTGTCTCTGTGTCCCAGAGCCCATCTAATATATCTCCTAGACCAATTCTGAGGCGGCTGAGGAAGATCCTTGACTTCTTGGTGAATAGATAATCTGCAATGATTTGTTGATTGTCCTTATATTGCTGTTTGAGACTCATAATCGATTCTATTGAAGAAGGGACTAGAGACATATATTTCAGGGTGTTATTTATGGACTCCAATTTCAATAAAGTGAAGTTGAACCCTTGTTCATGGATGTATAAAATGAAATGGTGGAGTTTAGTATACTGATGAAGGTAAACCATGCTTCTGTCAGAGATAGAGCCAGGATGTCAATTTTCCTAAAATAGATGTAGATCTCTGAAAGAATTGCCTCTGGGGGTGAGACTTTAATGAGGATTTGAGTGGTGGACTTCAAGCCTTCACAGGACTGGGGGAACAGGTCTACTCATAATTAATTACAATTGCAATGTGATCAAAGAATGGAATGGGTTGAATGCAGGGCTCAATAATAAAATGAAAGTCAGGGGAATAGTACACCAGATCAATGAGGGATGAATATTGTTTAGTATAAAAGGAGAAAGCATCAATAGGAAAGAAGCCCTCTGCATATATAAGGTGGGTATTTATAAGATGAATGTACTTAGAATTAAAGTGCTGCTATGTAGTGTTAAATCCTCCAACATTACCATAGGGTAAAGATTGGAGCTAAGTATCAAGTTACTTTGTTATATCAATGAGTGAATTAGCAATATGTCTCTTAAAATAAATGAAGATCACATTTAATCTAAAGGACTGATGAAAGAGGGTGACAATTAGGAGAAATTGATTAATAACATTTATTCGGTATGATTTAAAAGGGGAATTTGGAAATAAGAATGGCTACCCCTGCAGAGGTGTGGGTGGAAATTTGAATGATGTAGAGAACCTACTTTGCTGAATCTAATTGGAATTTCTGGATTTGAAAAGGGATGCAATTTTGTTTCAGCAAAGCATAATTATATGCAGTGAATAGAAAAAATCCAATTTGAAATTGCATTGACCCTTTTAGTTGAGTTAAGGGCTCAAACCTTAAAATCAGGTATCTTAAGTTTCATCAGTTCAAAATTGGAGCAAAAAACAAACCTTTATCCATATCAAATAGCAAAGTATAAAAGAAGTTGGGGATTAGAGGGCCAAGAAAATAGTAACCCATTTCTTCCTGACTGGCTTACTAGGGATTTTAGATTTCTTGCCATCAACCATGGTACCACCATGAATCTGAGGTTTTCCAGCAGACTCTTATTTTTTTGATTTATACTGTTTTGGTGAGATGATTTATTACATGTTGATACCTGAATAAACATCCATGCAGAGATCTTTAGGCAGGGTACCAAGATCTGAGTCTTTATCAGCTGTAGAGTCTGATTTCATTTTTCCCCTTTCTTAATGGCACTGGGAGATTCAGAATCAGGTGAGCTTTTGCTAAACCCATAAAACTTTGCTTAACACCATTAATCCAAGTATCACTGATATTTTGATTTGTCCTCTTGGATTTTCTTTTACTTTTTAGTTTATTGGAGGGAAGGTTTAATGATTGTAGAATCCAACCTAGAAGATGTGCTACTGTTTTTTGAAGAGTGTGAGGAAGCATTGATCACAGAAAGTTTTATTATTATTAGTGGGGCACATAGGTTCAATAGGAACAGGACTGATAATATCATGTACTGTAGAATCATTCATGGGGGAAGTAAGGCCCATACTGTCTTGGGTATTAGACTGCAATTTTTATGTTACAAATATGACATATTCTAGAAGGGCAGTCTTTAAAAAAATGTGTCCACAGATTACAGTAGAAGCATTGTGGAAGAACACGTCAAAATGATATAATTAGAAGAGCAGTATCAGCAGAGTGCATAGTAGGGGTGGACATTGGACTAGTCCATTTATTAAGAGTAATGGTGAAAGTTGCCATATTGGTCAGGACTGGTGTTTCAGCCCTTCTTTCCAAAAGATATTAAAAATTTGAACCAGTCTCAAATGATTTGAGACAATGCTGAAGATCAACCTCTTTAAAGCTAAGGTAACAATTGTGGATTTGGCCACTAAGAATAAGAATTGTTGGTCTATTCATATTAACCACACATAATATTTTGTTACTCACGAATTTTAATTGATTTTTGGAAAATTAACTTTTGTGATGAATTATGAAATTCAACAATTAGGTACCTGCTATAAGGATGATTTAATAACTTAAGAATATGATTCCATAATTTTTACCTTATAAGCTAATTACAAAATTCATCAACTGGAAAATTAAGTAAATTACAATTTAAGTTTGTAACAGCAAGGATTAAGGTTTTATTACTATTGTAATTAAAAAACAATCTATTGAGTTGTGAGGGAATTGTGGCATTAAACCTGTGGGTTAAATGATTTAAAGTGTATTGATCCAAGTTTGATAACTCCTCATGACATGGAGTTGATCTGGACTCTGTCTTGTTGGATTAGTAAGGCCTTGCTTTTCTTTTTGTACAATGGATAGTTTTATTACTAATTAGCTTGTTGTCCCTCATACTGCCATATCTATATTATGTCTAAACTCTCTGGGGATTTTGAAATTTTTATCTAACCACCCCTTACTCAAGGTCTAACAATTTATATTTCAATTCATTAGGGCTCAATATTGTTAGCTCTTTATACAATATATATGATGTTATCTTATTTTGTAAATGTTATTTGTCACTGACTTACTGTTTTGTCTGGCATTGTTACTCCAGAATTTCCTCTTGCTTTTAAAACTAATTGACACTTGTAATGTATTTATATTGTAACCCATTTATAATGTAACCCATTTTATATTTGTTTTCCTGTTTACTTCACATTTGCTTAAATGATTTTCCTACGACCCAGAATTGTGTTATCTGACTTTGTATAATATAATCGAAACCTTGGCTAGTTCAAAAGTCATATTGTATTTAATGTAAACCTTATTATTCCTTTGATTGTATTTATAATCCTTACCCATTTATTGTTTGTAATTTCTGATCTATCATATGTGATTAGTCCAATGAGACCTAGAATATGGATTAACCTTCTCTATTTTCTTAAAGTGTAAATAACCATGTGAGCCAGCTAGAGAACTAAAGTGCCTTTTCTGTATTAATAACTGATGCCTGTCCTATATCAGTGAATATCTATCATCAAAACATAAAACAAATTTGAAAAACCGAGAACGCCTGCTAGCAGCATCAAATGAACCAATCTTGACCCACACCCTCTAGTTACTGGTAGCTATCACATAAGTTAAAAACCTCTTTGTAATTGTAAATCTAGATTTATGTTTTTTATATATATATATTGGAAATTGTATATGTATATCATGACCATAATATTCTATATATTTTGTTCATATTTTAATTGATGTTGGTTTAATCTGTATAATAGCAATGATGACTCTTATTAATTTAAATGAAAATGCCTCACTAAAATTGATTACCATTATATTTCTATAATTAAGTTTTTTTAAGTATATGTTCAGAGAAAGCAATATGCAGAAAGTGCAAACTCCCTTTTTTAGAAATAATTTATAACTATTAAAGATTTTAAGCCAATAAACATCACATGACTACCACTTCTTATGCTTGCATATAACTATTGTTAAAACAGGCAAAACTCACTATACATATAAACTAGTTTGGGGATATTGGATGAGTAGGCACTAGATGGGGATTTTATGCACAAGCCTTCTGACATCCATTGATTTGTCTAGCTTGCTGTGTGTGGCAATACGTATAGTGAGTTTTGCCTGTATTAAAGATTTTGTTTAACTATTAAAGATTCTATTTAGTTTTTTTTTATAAAAAGAAAAGGAAAATCCCCACTGATGTTCTTTATTATATATTTTTTTAGTCGGAAGGGTTATGAATGTATAATTCTATTTTTAAAGAAATAACATTTGTATTTATTCTATTTGCAAAAAGAGAGTGTACAGTTAACTATATATGTTAAAGTTTTTGAAATACATATTGGCACTGTGGATAGATAGGTTAAATTATAACTAATCATTAAAATATCCACTCTTTTTTTGTATAAGTGATCTCAATTTTATAAAGGAAAAGTAATAATTATTTTATAACAGATATTTCTTTTTGGTCAAACTTTCATAATGTTTTATATATATATTTTTGCAAATGATTTTTTTTAATATTTATATATATATATTTTTGCAAATGATTTTTTTTAAATTTAAAGGTCTTTTGACCCTATCTGTATTATATTGCTTTCTGGGGGTGATCTGTGGGCATCTTGGCATGTGTGCAGTGCTTATAGGTTAATATACCTGCCTCGAGATCACAATGAAGATTAAGAAAATTGAATATCATCTCTTTCAGATATAACTGGACATTAGCAATCAAACTCCATTCCTGAATTTGGATCACACAGTTAGCAAATGAATTCCATTTTTCTCTAATTCAGTTTAAATATGGAGAGATATCCAGTCTTATGTTAGCCTCTTGGTTTTGCCATCATGTCTTGGAACTCATCCTAGCTCACTATATTTGATCACCTTAGGACACAATATTTTATATTTATATTTATTTTAAAAACCTTCTTTAAAATATTATTGAAATGTTTCAATCAAAACTGAAAATCTCTGTTGGGGTCACTATTTAATTTTAGTCATTAGAAGAGGGACTGTAATTTAAGTATGTCCAAAAGTGTCTTTAGTTGGTTTAATCATTTATTTCTTACCATGTGCTCTCACCATAGAGTTAATAAATTATGTCTCTCTTTTTAAATTGTGCAACCTGATCATTGGCTAGAAATATTCCAAACAATTATAATATAAATTTGTCTCTTTTAGTTCTCATGACATAAAGGGAATTTTCCTACTCTATATGGTTGCAGGGAAAATACCCTCCAGCACAATTAATAAAGTTTTGTGTAATTCTGCTAATGTAAATAATAAAAGTTTCTTTTGTCTTTCATTCATTATAATTAAAAGTTCATAGTATTGTTTTCTTTTTATGATGTATATATATATATATGTAAACTTAGTCATTATATATTAAAAATTCTTTTTTGTGGTCTCTTCTCTCCCTGACCACTGGGCATATATTTAAGAATTAATTCTTGTGAGTAAGTCACTTGGTAGTAATCTGGAAAAGTTGGTAAGTTTCGAACCCCCTCTACCCATGTTTCTTGGTTAAGCTCTACTTTTCTTATCATTACAATATCCCCTCAGTGTTCACTCAGGCATGTTCTCTGTTTTATCTTGAGGGCAGCTTCATGGCCATGATGGGAAGAGAGAGAGTAAGCTATTTCTTTCTAGCCACCCAGTCTTCTGTTTTCCAAGTTAATAATCTGCTTTTTCATCTTTCTGTTATCTAGTAGCTATGGGTTTCTTCTGTGATGATGATCACTGTGGCTTCCAACTTGGTTATTCTGGATTTCTAGGCTGTGACTAGCTGTGTAGCAGTGACTACAATCAACTCAATAATAATTACTTTAATGATAATTATAATAATCACGGCAAACTGCCTGATTCCATTATTTATACTCTCCCACTTACCATGTTTTTCTTATCAATATTTGATCTTATGTCTCTCAACATATTTTTAAAAAACATACTTCCTTGCCCAAGGCAAGAAAGTGACACTATCTTTTACAGTGTTTTTTGGTAATTTGTAATCATACAACTCTATCAATATATATATATACATATAATATTTTAACTTGAAAACTGCAAATTTTTTAATGATAAAAATTTGTTGATTAAATGTGTCTTTTAATTTCTACTTGTTCGTTTTTAAGTATTGATTTTTCTCTTCTTTTTTCTTTTAGAGAATTTGAATGTTATACCTTTGGTTTTTATAACGCAATTGAAAAACTGAATTTAATTCACTGTCAATTACTTCTTTATTTTTAAATTTCTTTCACTGAACAAAATTACTTCTTTATTTTTACATTTCTTTCACTGAACAACGTCAGCTTTTATTTTAATTAAACCATTTGAAAATGAGGGGGGGACTTCAATATATACGTCTGTTTCAATATAAATTTACAACTTTTGTTACAATAAAATATTTAAATTTCTAACATTTTATCAATGCAAAAATTTTTCATAATAAAGTATTTAATTTTTATATATTTTCCATTTTAACAATATAATACAGATTTGTATGTAAGCGATTTTATTCATTTATAAACATTTTCAAGGATTTGGACCAGGTTTTTAGATTAATGTTGGTTTAGCTGTATCTTTATAAATCAAAATATCTTACATTTACCAACTAGATATAAGGCAAAATAAATCCTAAAGATTTACATTTTGATGAAAAGATTATTGTAATAAATAATCAAATAATAGTGTTACTAATTTTGGACAATAAGACAAATAAATAGTTTACTAAATTTAATACACTTGGAAAACTCTCTAAATAACTCTAAACATGGTACTTTTTATAAGGTTAGATTTAGACTAGATGGCTTATGCATGCATGTTAAGTTCTCAGTCCAATTGGTAATAAAATAATGATGTATTGTAATCTAGGATAGTTTGATATTGCTTTTTAATGTTGTCTAAATGACACATTCTTATTAAGCCATTGGATTCCATTACCATTGTAGCAAACATTTATTTAATTCATGCTTAATAATGATGAATTATATACACTTTTAAAAAAGCATGCGGTGCTTTATAATTATTAATTATTTGTATTTATTATTCAATGATAATATTTCATATGCAATTTAAGATGATTAACACATTCTATGATTTTGAAACCATTCAAAATGACTTGTAGATTTATATAAACCTGATTTTGGTTATTCCAGTTACACAACACATTTTTTTCTTTAAAACTGTTGATTTCAATTTTTACAAACAAGACTTTTGTGGCAGAGATTTTGAAAAAAAAAGTTTAAAAAGCGAAAACATGAAATTGATAAATTTATTTTAAAGTGCAACAATGAATGGTAATTAATCTTTGAAAAAATAAAGTAAATTTTACATAAAACTGTCATTCCTAAAGATCACTACTGTGCCCCTTGTTGAGGTTTTCATCTCTAAGCAGCCATCTAGCCGGCTTAATAATAAAAACTGATTTTGTTCAGTTCTAATCTATCTACTGATATTTTCATTTTATTTTTTTCCAAGAAATATCTATAAATCACGGTTAAGTTTTTGGTCTATAATAATAAATTACATATAAATTGTTTACCGGTAATGTATGATGTTAACATTTCAGATCCTACTTTTAGGCTGCTTTCATAATCACAGGTATCTGGACTAGCAATCAGAAAATAAGCATTTTGATAAGTTCTTTTTTGAATGCCTAGTCGGTGAAACTCCAAAACGCTTAATGTTGGACATTTATCACCTACATAAAATAAAATAAAAAAATAAAATTATTGTTATGAATTAAAATTATCTGTTCAAGTTTAGGAGCTAATAAAGTGCATGCTTTATCTGTTGATGGGGTCTCCATTCACACGTCAATGCAACAAAAATAAAAAGGCTAATTGATGTTTTGTATTTTAAAATAAAAAAAACCAAAAAAAAACAGACGCAAAAAACAACAAACAACAACATAAAAATAATATAATAAAAATTGAAAACTTAAGAATAATATATTTGGCAAACAAATAATGATTGAATGATAAATGTTTTCAATGAGTGTCATCGATAATATATAGATAGATGAAAATCTAAACATTTATTAAAAAATATTGTATTACGATGTATACATATTAGTTTTAGGTTTGCTTTCTAAATGATTTATATTATTCTAATGTTTTTTTTTTTGTTTTTTTTTTGTTTTTATAAAAAATAGAAAACTGATCGATTATCTTTCTGTTTTTTTTTTTTGCTGTATTAGTATATGAATGATGATTTTACCAATGGTTAAAGAATATACTTTGCAAGCCATTTGTATATTACTAAAAATATAATAAAAAATAATAAAATATTAAAACCTTTTAACATAAAATAAAAGGAAAAGTTGACTAAACTATTGATAAAAATAATTTCTTATATATATTAGATGATTAATGGGTCATTAAATAAAATAATTTATATTCATATACACTATATTTGTTGTTAACTGACAAGAAACTTTTTGATTTCTCTTTGAAGCTTTAAATTTTTTCAGGCTATCACCCCCTTTGCAAGTCATAAATTTTGTAATGACCCCCCCTCCAAGTATAACAGTTTTCTGCATTCAATCTGTTTGATATTTTTGATGTAAATAGCAACTAATGATACTGCACCGGCTGATGCCTACCCCGTAATTCATACGATGCACCCAAGATATAACAGGATGTTAATGTCACACATCGGAATAAGGCATCAACATAAACTTAATATCAATAACAAGAAAAAATAATTTAAAGTTATTAAATTTAAGCTTAAATGAGTGAAATCAAATCGAAATCGATTATATTTCCTAATTTCTCCCTAGCCAAAACTCTAATACCCTGTTAATTGGTACCACAAAGTTTTAGGCGGTATATCTTTGAGAGGCTGAACCTAAACCTCACCTTTAAGTGCTACTTTTGAGAAGCAAAAACACTTTCAAAAAGGAAATATCACTGCCAACAAAACAAAAAAGAAAACCAAATCAGCATGTCAATAAATTTTCAATAATCACAGACAGAGACTACAAAATTAATAATAATAATAATTTCACACAAAGTAAGTTTTTTTTTTCTCAAATAGAATAGTGTGTTAAAAGCAAACAACAAATATGTATATAAATATATCTGTATACACCTCGGCATACACACAAACATTCCAAAAATTAATTTGGTAAAACTGTTTTAGAATAAGAAAATCAAGTAATAATTTATAGAGAAACAAAAAAAAAATACGAATAATAAAAAAAATACAATAAAATTTATGGCAACAAGACATAATGATAATAAAAAAAAATACGATCTTCCTTCTGGTTCCTTTCCATTAACCATCTCCCGACTTACTAATTATTAAGTGCATTATAAACCATGACAATGAGGTGGTGAGAGCTTCCCTTATTCACAACAAAATGTAGGCATTAAGGTGCTCATCATCATTAACTAGCATCTGTGGACAGCTGTGAAGGAATCTGGCAGATGCTTTGGGAATTTACTTCATTAGTATTATAATGATAAAATTTATATCTCTCTCAGCTTTCTTTATAATAATGTTAGCAGCCAACCAAGAGTCGATCATGCAATTCTAGACAAACTATAATTTGAAGCCAAGCTCAGTTCTGTCTTCCTTCATAAAGTTCTCCACTGCTTTACAACTAGAATATTTTTCTTAGTTCAGCAAACCCTTAACTGCCCAGCAAACAAAACATAGCAAAAAAAAACAATAAACTCAAAAAAGACCCCCCATCACCTGCTGAAAACTTTTTATAACACATCTATAGCAATACAAATAGAATACCCCTCTTTCACTATTATAGCTATTATCTCCAATTTCTTGGATAATTGATCATAACACAATTGATACAACTTTTTACATCTTTTTATCTTTCACTTTTTTCATTTTCCACTCAGACTCTTTGAATTCCTCAAGAAATTTTGTTTTATATATAGTTTCTAATTTTAATACAATGAAAATAGCTTTTTCCATCTTTACAAAAGATTAAAAAAAAACAAACAAATCTGAGATATGACAAATTTTTAGATTCTCTCAGCTGATTGATATTATTTTATTTTTTTAACAAAAAATATAATGCACAGGATGACCACTTCTATCTATTAGTAAAATTTAAAATTAGCCATACAATAATAACCTGCATTTCTTTTAACTTGTTATTAGAGGGAAAAACCCATCAAAAATGTGCAAAACATTTACAATTACTCTGACTATCTGCCTTTTTTATATATTCTTGCACATAAACAATTTATAAAATAACCATAAAATTGGCAAAATAACGTAAAATTAGTGGTTTGAGAGCAAGTTAAAGCTGATGATCAGTGTATCCAGAGAAAAGGCTAGACCACACAAACTCCCCCCAAATGCTTCTGAACCCACTAGCACCTCTTAGAAGTATTCACTGCTCAATAGGGGGCAGTACCACCCACTTTGGGAAACACTGCTTTAAAGGAAACAATCAAGGCAAATCCATAGTATCTAATCCATATATTTTAGGTATTATAACAGTTATTATTACTTAATGCTTAAAACAGGCAAAACTCTCCATACAGTATTGCCACTCAGTGCAAGCCAGAGTAATCAATGGATGCCAGAAGGCTTGTGCATAAAATCTCCATCTAGCGCCTACTCACCCAATATCCCTAGACTAGTTTCTGGCTTGTGATCTTCATCAGTGAGGAGCTTGTATCTGAAAGCACTGTACCTAGATCTTAGGATCTAATGCAAATCTCCAGCACCCACCTTTTATCTCTACTTAACTACAAAACTACAAGTCTTAAATTGAAAACACAATAATATTTTCAATCCAAGCTCATTAGCTTATATAGTCATGTAGGACTGATCTTACTTCAGTACCTATACATTTTGGTGTCTTTGGTTCTTTAATAACTATATCCACCACTATCCTATTAGGCAGGATTGGTTTTAAGCCAATAAGCATTACATGATCACCATTTCTTACACTTGCTTATAACTGTTATTAAAACAGGTAAATCCTGCCTAATAGGATAGTGGTGGATATGGTTATTAAGGAATCAAAGACACTTTTAAATACAGCTTGTTCTCTTGGTTGGTGGAAATTCAATGTTCTCTAAAGACAAGTTGTAATTATCTATACTTTGCAAAATTGAGAATCCCTCAGCATGCTCATTTGTATAACAGAGCTAAACACAACAGTGCTCATATAACTCAGTATTTGTAGACCATAAAAAAATCTAGCCATTTCTTTAAATCTGCAGATGCTCAAATTACTTGCCTTGAAAATAATAATAAAAAACGAAAAGTAAAAGAAGCATGGCACATAATTAATTCTAAGAACTCCATAAATATAACAACCAATAGCATTCCTCTTAGCAAGCACTGATTGTTTAATCCAATGACATAGATAATTATTATATCAATTTATACATGCAAATATGCACATCTATTACAATCAGCAACTAATTTAATGTATGTTTATACACATGAGAATATGCTAATCTATTTGCTAATCGCTTTAATCATGCCTTAACAAAGATACATTATATCAGAAGCCTGGCTTAGCAAAATAATAAATACTGTAATATTTGATGATTATCTACATACTCTTGTAGAATTTCTTTTATTATACGTTATCTATGGTATATACATATATTATAATTTATTCATATATACATATTTTGATACTCTGTTATTATTAAAATAATATAAAATAACAAAACAGAGTTTAAATATATTGAATGAAATTATTTAAACTGAGTATTGTTTTAATGCATATGTGTCAATGGACATGATTATGATGTGTCAAAAATATACTCAGTTTAAGTAATTTCATTCAATATATTTAAACTCTGTTTTGGTATTTTATATTAATGAATTTTAAAATATCATCTACATAGTTTTCTTTTCAAAAGTAGTTCATAATTTTTTATATGTATAAATGAATACACCAAACTTCTTTTTAAAACTTGTTTTTTATATGACTATTATAAAAATAAAACTACACACCAATGTTACTATTTTATAATATAGTTTTTTTCAAGAAACACTAAAAAATAAAAATACAAATATATAACAATAAATATAAATATCACACTCCAAACATCCAAAAATGTTTAAAAACAAGAAAAAATAATCTTTATCTCAACACCTTTTCTACTGCAAACAATCTCAAAACTTTATCATTTTTTTTACATTTATATACCCATCCAAAATTACCCTAAAAACATTTAATTAACAAATCTACTGTTTTTTCTCTTTTTCCTTTTCCCCCTTTTTTTGTTTTCTCTTTTAATTAAATGTTTTAGGATATTTTTGGATGGATATATAAATGTAAAATATTTGATAAAGTTTTGAGATTGTTTGTAATAAGAAAAGGGTATTGAGGTAAAAAAAAATTTCAATATTTTTTAATGTGTTTGGATTTGTTTGGAATACGTGATATTTTATATTTATTATTATATATTTGTATTTTTATTTTTTAGTGTTTCTTGAAAAAATCTTTTTTTATAAAATAGTTGAAACATTGGTGTGTTATTTTATTTTTATAATAGTAATATAAAAAATAAGTTTTAAAAAAAAGTTTGGTGTATATATATATATATATTGGTGTATATATATATATTAATGAAATTTTATTTATGCCTATAGAAATCTCTAAAAATTAAAATTTATGGCCTATTATGTGGCAATATTTGATAAAAAAAATCAATCACTTGTGGAATATGTATTTCTGTCAATTAAACTTCATGTCATCAGCTGCCTGGAGACCAGATGAACTTACATCAAATATACAAACTCAATTTTTATATAAATAGAACATTTCCTCTAAAAAACTATAAATTTTTAAAATGTCTGTAGAAACTGCAAGTAAAATGCTAATATATTATATATTTATATAATGATTACCTAATTAATATCTAAATAAAGACACACACATATGCTGCCTTACATTTTTTATTCAGAAAAAGGTAATGAAGTAGCATTTAAACATTAAAGATGATTACTAATAAAATATGCCAATATTTAAACTTTGTAGCAATTTATACATGATTAGAGGAAGTTAACAAGCCAATCCTAATATCATCAAAAATTTAAAATTATTATAGAACTGAAAACATTCAGAAAACTGGTAGTTTTTGATGGTGTTGATGCTAATCAAAAACACATATATATTACGATTCCGGGCCAAGGCTGTGATTCTATATAAATATCAGCTTTAGTTTTGAAATAGGAAATTATAGTAACTAATAGTAAATAATATTACTCTTTAAAAAACAAAATTTAAAAATTCACATTAAATTTAAAAATGATACCCGAATAATTGATGTTTTTTGGACGGTAATTAATCATAAAATGGATTGTTTTTGTTTGTGTGTATCTATAAAAAGTTAGGGTGTTTTTTTTAGTAGATAATAATATGCAATTATACATTTTTCAATTTACATAAAATTTCTATATTTATGCTAAATTTAAAAATAATACCCGACTAATTTGCCTTTTGTTTTTGACAGTAATTAATCAGAAAGTGGGTTCTTTTTGTTAGTGTGTAGATATCAAAAATAATATTATTTAAATACTAAATTTAACAATGATACCTGACTAATTTTTTTCTTTTTGGTATTGACAGTAATTAATCAGAAAGTATGTTGTTTTTCTTTGTGTGTATATATATAAAGTTACAGTCTTTTTTTAATAGAAAATTATACACAATTCTACATTATTCAATTTACCCACAACATTTAAAAATTCACACTAAATTTCAAAATGATACACAAGTAATTTGCTTTTTTTTGGACAGTAATTAATCAGAAAGTGAGTTCTTTTTGTTATTGTGTATATATAAAAAGGACTGTCATTGAAATACTAAATTTAAAAATGATACCTGACTAATTTGCATTTTTTGAACAGTAATTAATCAGAAAGTGGGTTCTTTTTGTTATTGTGTATATATAAAAAGTATCGTGATTCAAATACTAAATTTAAAAATCAAACCTGACTAATTTGCTTTTTTTAACAGTAAATAATCAGAAACTGGGTTGTTTTTGTTAGTCTATAGATATAAAAAGTAATATTATTTAAATAGTAAATGTAAAAATAATACCCGCCTAATTTTTTTTTTTGACAGTAATTAATAATCAGACACTGGGGTGTTTTTGTTTGGGAGTATATCTAAAAAATTAACTTGTCAAGGACAAATTCTTGCAAAAACGTTACTTTTTGCGTGATTGTCGAAATATTGCTCTGCCACATCCTTAAAAGCAATTTTTGAGGGTTACACATTCACAATAAAACCTTTATGACATTATTAATAAAGTTACAATGTAACAGTAGGTTAGAGCACTTGAAAAAAAAATCTTTGTAATGAAATTTTAAATAATTATGACAGGATAAAATCCACACACTCTCACACGAAAGTATAGAGAAAATAGACATTCTAGCATTATTATACAGTTGACAACCCAATCAACTATGACAGCCAATAAAGGCATTTATTTGTATTTTTAGCATAGAAAAAAGCTAGAGCGGCTAGCTAGCAGGGACTCTTTTTGTGTTTTATCTTAGAAAGAAGCCTCTTAGGTTGGCTGAGGCCACTGTGAAGACTCTTTCTGTGTTTTATTGTAGAAAGAAGCCTCTTAGGTTGGGTGAGGCTGCTGTAATGATATATTTTTAGGAATTGACCTAGTAATAGCACCATCATGTGGCTGACATGATAGAATAGAAAACAACAAAGAAAACTTTGCCTCCACTTCTACTCATGTATTAACATTTCTTTTGAAAATGTGTTTGCACATCTATATATATTAAAATAATTTATACATTGAATCACAACCTATGTGTACTAAGAAGAAATATATGCAGTTTTTAGAAAGAAATTGGCACAACTGGGTAAATGCCAGTTTAGAAAAGTCAATCTCTCTCTCAACAAAAAATGTCAGAGGCCTTACTGTGAGTATTTTTGAATGGTGAATATCTCGTAAGTATAAAATATTTCCAAAAGTGTATTTGAAGTTTTAGTTGTCTTTGTAATGATTATAATTGAAGCCAAATGATTAACAATCTCAAAGAGGATCTAAGATATATATGGTGCATTATTTTATTCAATCAATGAGTCATGACTTTGTCTAAAAGTGCAAAGTTTAATCATCATAGGTTCAGTGACTGTCAGATTATGATTTTTTGTATCATCGATGGTAATGACTGTATTATAATTATTATCAGTACACTATCACTTATCTAAACAACCCAGATTAACATATGATGCTTGATAATTTTGTTAATATATCTAGATATTTATTTATTGGACAACATGATTGGTTGTTTTTTTTTCTTAAAAAAAGTATCTACATAAAAATAATCTTGAGCCTATTGGGAATTGAAGACATATCCAAATTTTATTTTCTTTGAATTAAAACCACAGGATGCAGTTTTGACAAAAAATGTACTAAATACTATCCTATAAGAATTAATATTTTCATTTTTCTTTTTTTTTTTATCAGTGCACCTCTCATCTTACCTTCTTATTATAGCAACTATTTGTCACTTCAGAAACTCAGATTATCCTCTTTCACTATGCATCCATTTTGTGAATAAATGTTGTTCAGAAAATAAGTAACACCTGGCCCTACAATGATGACAGATTGATATTTTCCATTAAATTATTCTCTTACAATGTGGAACCTGACTTTTATTTATGTTTAATCATGCACAATTCTCATTATTTTTCGCAGCATCCAAAAAAATAAAGACTATGTGAAATGTCTACCTGATAGGCTATTGCATAGGCCATACACAAACATAATATTTGAGTAATATGGACAATCACTGAGATCTAGAAGAATGGTGAATAATAGAAGAATTACATTGCTTTTTGTGTTTATTGCATCAATCAACAATCACCCCAGGACAACTGAGACTAATGTAACTTTAATATTAGACTGCTAAACGATATACAATAAAGTTTTCTGTGTTTTACAAGATCATATTTTCCAGATAATAACTTATGGCCATTTCCCAACAAAATAAATCAGAAGTTTTACTTTACATTTAGAATAGTTTTCATAATATTATTTTTACAGTTGTGTTAATTAATCAGATATAACTCCAATTCTAGATTAGCATTTACTTATAGATTTAAACCCAAGGCAAAGTTTCTGGAAATAGCATTTTCTTGATAATTTTCTAATGCATACTTTTTTTCATATGTCAAATGCATTGACCAAGAAACAAACCCAGGCCAGCTGCTTGGAAGGCAGCTATGCTAACGACTAGGCCCCCAATGCTTGGCAAATGCATACTTTTTGTCCTCTGAATTCTAAAACAAAACAAATATATCTGCTTATAAAAAAATCATTGAAAAAAACATATTAAAGAATCCATAGAAGAATTAGTACATTAAAATATTTATGTTGTTCAAAAATACATTTGAAGAGTTCCTGTGTAAATTACAACAATGACAATGGTATTTAAAAACAATGTTTACATTAGGTGATGTTTCTGTTTCCATTAGACATTAAAATAGTCTGTAAGTACAATGAAGGGGAAAAAGATATAATGAATACTTGCTGAATGATCATTGGGCCAAAAATGTACCACATCAAGATTATGCTTTATAAAGATAAGAAAGCACTTAGTGAGACAATCTGTTTTTGTGTTTCCATGATCACCAGATATAAATTTTTGCAGTCACTAATAATTTATTTAATATACACCACTGTACTTGTTATTTATTGCAGCAGTCACATCATAAATAATGCCTTTCACATGATTACTCTGCTTGTGAAGGACATGACTGATTGTTTTGCCAGACAAGGAGAATTTAGATGTAGATTACACATTGCAGTGATTTGTTCCACGATCAACCTTTTTGGTTATAATACTTTATAATCTGAGATCATAGTTAGTTTTCTCTCATCATTAATAAATTCTGTCATCATTACTGGATGTAAGTTGCCCTTTGCTATATTTATTTTAGGATCATATTTTTTTAGTGACAAAACTTTATAATAAATAATTACTGTAGCTTTTTAATAAGTTTTTATTTGCTTGTCATTAGTGAATGTAGGTATTACTACTGAGTCTATCATAATGGAAGTGTTAAACATTTACACAGGAATTCTCTAACCAACTGAATACTAACAACTTGATCTCTTTTAAGCACATTTATTTTCATAGGATTATAAAATTGGTGTCTACTTTATGTAAAATATTGACTTTTATTATAAGTAAAACAAAATGCTATGTTAGAATTATTATTATTTTTATTTTACATGTTATTAAAACATATAAAATATATATTCTTGGAAGGCAAAACAAAAATAGAAAACTCTTAAATTTGTTATGATTTACAGTTTAACAAAACTGGTGAGTAATGCCATCTCTTTCCTGTACCGAAAACTGTTTAAAAGACTTTAAAAGATGATTTCATCTTCGTGATGTGCATGCGCGTATGTAATATAAATAAACATGAAATTAGTAAGCTCATGTGTATGTAATTGAGAGGAATAAACCATCTCTCTCAGGTATTTGAATAAAATTCTATGTTGAAAATGATGATGATGTTTCCAAAGCATTAAGAATTCATTATTCTTTGTGCACATACAAAATGTTATTTATTCATAGCTTGGATGAGAGGGATTTATTCCTTTTAATTATACACACATATATAAATATCTTGTTACTCTAAGATTTTTAATACTAATATAAAGTGCCAAAATAGAATTTGTATGTGTTTTATTGGAATTAATTGAGTAAAGTATACTTTCAATGTATGTGCATCATATTCAGATAAATCATAAATATGACACACAAGCGTTGAAAATCTACTTAGCTCAATTAATTCAAATATATATATATATGTATAATTATAATTGAAATAATATTTTTAACAGTTTATAAACAATTACAAACAATCTTAAAGTCCACAGAAGTACTTTTGGTTTTTTGAATTTAATGGCAGTTGAGGCAGGTTAGAAAGTAACTGAAAGTACTTCTGTGGACTTTAAGATTGTTTGTAATTGTTTATAAACCGTTAAAAATATTATTTCAATTATAATTACAATATTGTTTTTAATTAACGGATATTTTATTTATTATATATATATATATATTGTAACAGAAAATGTGCGACTCGTAAACATAATGCAGAATTCGACCACCATACAGAACAGCAGCACCATCGACTAGCAAAGCCACCCGTGGTACTGAGTTCAAACATAGTTTATCAGTTCCACAACACAATCCACAAAACAATGCATCTGATGCGACATTAGTAAATATTTCCTTAGTCACAGTGGTCAGGGATATGCAAGAGATTCATGATTTTATTCTCGAGTTAGCCAATAATCAAATTAATATTAATTAAACATTCATATTTACATAATCGAGGAAATATTATATAGAATGGGTATCGAATAAATGAAATGTAACTGCAGACATATAGTTTAAAATTATTTATTAATACATTTTAATAAAATCATTTACTAATAATATTTTAGGGATTCAAAGCTTCAGTAGCGGGATTTGCAACATGATTATATTTTAAAGAATATCTTTATTTATTTAGACATTATTTTATATTGAGGACTTCAGTAGTGGTATTTCCGATACTGTAATGTTTACAAAAGGAATACATTTATTTGTTTAGACATTATTTTATCTTGAGGACTCAGTAGCGGTATTTCCGATACTGTAATGTTTACAAAGAAAATTCACTTATTTGAAGGCTTAATCTAGCTACCTAAAATTCTCGAGTAAGTATTTCTAATGCATGCCTTGGGGAATTTATACCTTTGCAATGCAAGAGTCTAAAGTAAGATTTAAGAGTAGTGGTGGACATATATTTATTTAATTAAAATATTTATTTTATGACTAAGGGCAAACATTTATTTGAGAGTGAATTATGAAGATAATGCAGAGGCGGAATGATATATAGAATAATAAAATTAAGTAAAGGAACACGTGGTATGCTTTAGAAAGGCGATATGGAATGGCAGTATATTGAAACTGCAATGTCACGAATGAGTTTATAAGACTGTCGGGATGGTCTCTGCCTTGGCCTGACAAAGTAAGGTGTCACATAAGCATAACCAGGGACAGGTGGTACATGTCACAATTTGCCGGCTGGCTGCATGACATTGTCAAATCCTATGGGAGCACCCATTATGCCCACTTGTGTAGGATGACTGGGGTTAATTTCAACCCTGAAGAATCTGGAAATTTCACGGTGGAATGGGTCATTGTGTCTCTACAACATAACACATGTATACTGTATAAACAATTATGATGAGATTTAAATAGATTTCTGACTCGGCCCTACATTATCAACATTTACTAAAGAACTCTGGCGACTCTCAAAGAAATGATGTAATTTGATGGAATTATTCATTAGATTTAATAAATACAAAACATATATAAACTGGGAGTTATTACAACTAATATGCCAGCCATTTGCGAAGTAGTAGACCCTGCATTACAATAAATGATGCATTGAATGCATGTTGATTTATATGAAAGTTAAGTTATTTAGGAAAGTAAATATTAATGAAAATTTGACATGCATTCATTGTTTCAAGCGATCATAGATTTAAACTTTGAACATTGAGACAATTATTAGCATGCAATAATTAAATAATAAATATAGATAAAATGTAGATTTTAGAAATACGCACCCAAGAAAGATAGAATGAAGTAAGCTAGATTATTAGAGAAATTTACACAATAAGTTAATTATTCAATTTAGTTATACAAATGGTAGTTTTTAAATTTTACAATTTAGATAAGTAATATGAAGAAGAGCTATAGCATGTTATTAGAGTACTCTAGAGTTTGAACACAGACAGGTACCTGTTTTATAAGAAGTTTTCTGAT
This sequence comes from Epiperipatus broadwayi, assembly GCA_028023455.1. Lineage (NCBI taxonomy): Eukaryota > Metazoa > Onychophora > Udeonychophora > Euonychophora > Peripatidae > Epiperipatus > Epiperipatus broadwayi. The sequence continues at coordinate 25,367 of JAQFVV010013703.1, read as the reverse complement.
TCCATTAGTTTAGCAGCAAAAAGTTCACAAGTGGCAATTCTTTCTTGTATTTAGATATTTCATTTACTTTCACAGCAGCAGCAGCTTTCTCATTTATTTCAGGCAGCAGATCTTCATGGTGAATTTATGATGGACAATGGAAAGTTCGGCATCCGATAGGCCATCTCCTGATGGAGAATAATCTAGGTGCTTTACTCGGTCATACCTTGGCAGGAACAAATTATTTTTATATTTTTGGAGACTCTCAGTGATCGAGAGCAAAGCTAAAGTTGAAGTGAATGTCTCCAGCAAGTTTAAGATGGCCTCTTTTCTTATCTTGATCTCTCACATTTTTGTTAAGATATTTTTAGGTTCTACTTAATCTGCCCTGAGGATAATCAATGCATTTTGTTGGTTTTTAATTAAAGAAAGCTGCCATTCTATTGTTTACATTTTACATTTACTAATTACATTTTGGGGAATTTTTCTTTAATTAATCTATTATCTATCACTGACCAATGCTTTTAAATTTCAAAGACAAAAAGGGAACATAAGATTATTTTAACTTTTAATTAAATATTACATCAGATTTTTTTAGAATTATTATTAAACGAAATTTAAACAAAGCAATAAATACGAACTTTATAATCCAAAATAAATGATTAAAATTATACAAAATTATATAACTAAAAGAAATCTAAATTATATTATTTTATCCCTATTTATTGCCTTTAATTTGAGATCGAAATGTGTGCGTGTTTATACTGAATTCTACATATACTTATACATTTTTAATATTGTTACACACACAATTCGATACCAAAAAGTTTAAATTTGGGCGGGATAGACCGGTCAGTGAGAGACGACAGAAAAAGGTGAAACTTAAGATTCGAATACGAATCTTACTGTTTCAATATATATATATATATATATATGGACATTTGTGATAATGGCATTTTATTTGTAATTATGTGTTTGATTATTTCCATTAACTAGTTGTTGTTTTTTAGAAAAATTCAACCATTATATATACCTTTTTAAAGATATTCAACAAATAGTAAAAAATATAGATTAATATAGAATTCTATATGTTATTATTAATAATAGAATGTATTTGTAAAGATATAAATAAAATATAATTTTTTTTAAAAAAATTAAACAATATAGTCCAACACAAACATTACAAATGCAAACAAAGTTTTAATAATATGTATCTTGAGTAATAATTTATTAATCTAATTATTAAATTATTATTTTTGAATTTTTAGTAAAATTTATATAATAAAAGAACCAAAACAAATTAATTTTTCATAGTGAAAATTAAAATAAATGTATGTGATTTACCTGAGCAAATATTTAATTTTAGTAAAAGGGATGCTTGCTCTTCAGGTGATGTTGGATGAACTTCATTCTCACCTCTGATTTCAATGTTAGTTCCTGTTTGACCTTCTCTTATGCCTCCACTTGAAACAATTGTATGTGTATCACCTCTTGTTTCCCCTCCAGTTACAGTATGAATATTACCTCTTGTCCCACTACCAATTTCTATTTTGGTTTCACCATCACCACTATTTACTTTAGTTATTATTTTTTTAATTCCACTTCCAATATCTGTTAAGTGATCTTTTGTTGTTTTAATTATTTTTATGCCTTTTTCAAAAACAATATCATTTTCTCTAATATCTACAGCTTCCCCAGACCTATCAATTTTGACAATTTTTATTGTAGGCCTTGTAGGTCTTGGTACAGTAACTGGTTTGGTAATTTTAATTTCTGGTTTTGTAACTTTAATTTTTTCAAAAAGATTATGTAGCATTCCTTTATCTTCACGATCAAATTTCCTTACTCCTGGAATATTCATTTCATAGTCAACATCTACCCTAATTTTTTTTCCATCTTTTATAATATATCTGTAAGTAATATTTGAAGTAAACCTATTACCACCTTCTGTGTGGCCTGTTGCATTAATGGAAGTGATATTTTTTAATAAAGGTCTTGTACTTCCAACACCAAATTCTTTTAAAATATTAGCTTCATAGTCAGTCTCAGTATATTCTCTTTTTTGGCAAGAGGCTGTAGCTTCATGTCTCATAGGAACCCAGATTTCACTGTGATGAGAGATAGCTCCGGGTCTAAAAAAAAAAAAAACTCAAATATTTTAAATACACTGTAATTAAAACAATATTAATTTTGTAAAACATTTTATTATTATTATTGTTATTATTATTACTAATGAGATTGTTTTTTCTTATTCAGTTTTTGATATGCTGAGTTTTTGTTAATTTTAAATAAATTGCACAAAAAATGGATGGTATTGTGATATATATATATATATATATCACATATACTATCCATAATGGCACATATATATATATATATATATATATATATTGTGCCATTACAATTTAGTCATTAGCTAAATTTATAGTAATGTGCATACAAAATGTAAAACAAAAATCATCATCACATTTTTATATAAAAAGGAAGTTGTAGGGCATCTAAGTTTAAACCCTACAAGATCCAGTTCTAAAAGCTTAAGATAGAAAGAGAGTGGGGCAACAGTTATATTCTTTATTTGTCTGTGTGCTGATAAAAAACTCAAAAAGTGTTTTACACACAGTTAATTAATCAGTATTTAATTTTTTTTGTTAAAAAATAAAGTTATAATGCATATGTATAGGCAGTGTGTTTTATAAAAGTGATTTAGTTAGCCACTTTTAAATTACACATATTAACTTTCTTTAAAACTAACCTATACTTGATCGATTCTAATATCTTATTCTGTTTCTATTTTACTTTTCTATAATTGTAATTTGAATTGAAAAAGTTACAGATTTAATTTTAAATATTAGGGTTATAATTACTAAGCTAGCAATTGAACTATTTTAATATGTCAGTTTATAAATAATTTGAAAGAGTGTGTGTGTACATTGCATACATAGACTACATTTTTTTTATTACATATTGAAAGAAAAGGAAGAAAATCTGTTATATTGTTTTTTTTTCTTACTCAACAATTTTGTATTATAAGGGTTGTTTTTCTGTTGAAAAACTTAGAGATGATGTGAGAAGTCTAATTTTAAAAATGTCTCATCTTAAGATCAAAAGAAAGAAGCTCAAATTTGAGATGTTACATAGGTGTAAAAAAGGATTAAGACTATTTTTTACATCAAAACAAAAGTTTGTCTGAAAATCAGGATATTGAGATTTTTCATATTATTCAACTAAAAAACGATTTGGTTGAAAATAAGTTATAAATCTAATTAAAAGAGGTGGCCAAAAATAGAAAAAAAATCAGATATAAAAACAGTCTGGAAAATCAGTTATTATTATTGATAGAGAGACTTTTTAAAAATTATTGAAACTAAAGCAGACAAACATTTTTAATTCTGCTAGATAACCTTTTTTTTTTTTTAAATCATTTTTTTTTATATCAAGTTTTGAATGTTGAAAATATAAGGATGGCGGGCTAGGAAAAAAAAAATTTCTGTCTGTTGATCAGACCATCCAGCCAGCACATCATATAGGAAAGAAAAGATGTCTTGTCTGAAATTATAATATTCTACACCTTCTTACTGACTGAGAGAAATAAGATGTTTTTTCAATTGAAAGGGGGAAAACATTCACCTGCATTGGAAGGCGATCAGGAAAAGAGTAATCTACTGATAAATATTAAATCATCAAGTCCAATTAATTGTTCCAGTAACTGAGTTTAAACCCAAGAAAAATTATAAATGTGAAAACAACTGCTGTACTTCATCCACTAAAAGAATTATGCTTGACAGGAAGAGAGGAAAAGTTCATATAATGATTTCCAAATTGTCCACTAAAGCAAAGAACCTCAATAGGATCATCATCATAAAATAATTATACACCTCAAGAAAGAGATTGTTCCAAAAAAAATGGAAATGGTAGCTGCAAAATATAGACATTGAACAAGATAAATTTGAATTATTGGAAGTCGCTACAAAGAATAGAACTGGTAATATAAGTTTTTCTTTTATATATTTTCTTTATGATATCGGAGACTTAGTAAAATTTTAGCAACAGAGTGGTATAATTTTGTTTAAAGAACTTTTAAAACAAACAAGATCAATTGAAACCAAGAATTTCTTAATAACAATTTTAGATGTACTAAAATTCTGATTGTCTATTAACTTAAAGTTATGAAATGTTATTAATATGTAACACAATTTTTATTATTATTTTGTTTTAAATAATATTTTTGTTATTATGGGGATAAAACATGTACATACATAATATAATACTTGTTGCATATATGTAATTGTGTGTGAATGTAAAACAATAGGCCATATTAGGAATATTAGAGTATTTTATTTCAAGTTAAAGTATTGTATTTCAGAGGGCAGAAGAGAGGGGGAGAAAATAATTTAAAACTTGTTTCTAAAACTTGCTCTTTCCAATTTTACTAACATTTATTTTTGTCATTCTACTTACATATTAGATTTATAAAGGTAAGTGTGCGAAATAGAAAAAAAAAGAGTGTTTATTTTATTCGAATATTTGACATTTTAATATAATTTTAAATTTGGATCTTATTGATCTTTTAATTATGTTACAATGAATCAATGATGATCTTTTAATTTTGTTACTATATATATATATATATATATATATATATATATATATTTGGGATATTCCCTGTAGTAAAATAGCTAAATAGCTGACGTTTCAGTACAATAACAAGTACCTTCCCCAAAGCATCCTCTTTCTCAAATCATAGGAATTCCTATGACTTGAGAAAGAGGATGCTCTGTGGAAGGTATTTGCAAAAAAAAATCATAAAAAAAAAGATCGGTCTAAAACCAGGATTGAAGAGAGATAACTAATTAATGTCTGAAAAACATGACTGTTAAATAAGCACAAATAAGACTTGGAGAGAATATGATTAAATAAATTTCAATAACAGATTGTCAGCTAAAATAAAATATTGAATTATAAAAAGCGTAATTGTTTCAGAAAGCATGTACACAATATACATAACAGTAACAAGCACATGAATGTAAAAGTCTGTAATTAATCCACAATGTTGCTTATAATAGTATTCTGTGTGTGTGAGGGAGACGCGAAAAATGCAAGTTGATTAATAATAGACTGTATTTATTTTTTATGTAGTCCAAATTATTTATTTTTTATTTATTCGTACTTATTATTATTAAATAAATTGTTTTGTTACTATTCTTGGGAAATTTATTTAAAGTTTTTGATGCTCTTTCAACTGGTATATAATTAAGACTCTCAGGACATAACACTTTCTTATAATCTAATATAAGTGCCATTCATATGCCCCCTCCCCCATATTTATCAATTTATTTAAATCATATATATATATATATATATATACTGATTTATTTACAAATATATTAAACTTCCTATTTATGCCCTTCATTATTTTATTTATCTTTTAAAATGAATTTTCTTATAGATTATAACTATTGTTAAAATTCAAATAAATTTGCTAAGAGATTAAATATATTCTTTATAAATATGAAGGAATATAAAAATATATATTTTGTAAATTTAGATATTAAAAATATATATTCAAACATTGATCCAGAATTAAGCATTTGTAATGATTATGCAAGTATACGCTAAATATATATTTAAAAAAAAAAAACTCATTAAAGTAGAATGTAAACAATTATAGGAGATGCTAAGTATATGGCATAATATATAGTATTAGAATAAGAAAGTAATTTTTATAAACAAATTTAAGTTAACATGGGAAATAGTTTAATGAGTTTTTAGTATGTTTATATGTGAATGATTTTGGTAACAAATATTTTTATTGTAATTAGATATAAACCAATGTTTTATGCAACATATGTTGATTATTTTTAGTATTAAATGTTACTAACAGAAAAACTGTTTGTTTTATAAAATATATAAATAAAATAGATAATATAGACTTCTCGACACAAATTAAGAATATATCTGACGACTGAATCATCATGGTGATAGTTTTCCATATTGACCACCTAATAATGCAATTTATTATTGGAATATTAATATTTATAACCACATCACAAATTTTGAAAATAGCTTTTTAGATCATTCGAGATAAATGTGTGTGTAGTATTTTATTTTAAATATATTTAAATAACACACACATGAAATGAAAAAAAAAAGAGACCATATTTCAATTCTTTGTAGCAAAATAACATCCTGTTAAAAGATTGCCATCTGCTACAGTTTTTTTTTGACCAAGTCTAATTAATTTTTACTAAAAAATAAAATAAATATCATTTGTAATAAAATACAATGTTTGGAGTTTTGTTTTACCAAAACAATTCGAAAAAAATATTTGGTTAACCATGAATGATTACAGAACATATTAGTGGAAGTTTTTTTTATATATATTAAAAAAGCGATCAAATTTAAACACCAGAAGCATATTTGCTACACATTGTGATGATTTCTCTACCGCAGAGTTAATAAAGATTTCATCACAGGCGCTAATATTTAATATTTACAGATTGTTTTATAATCTAAAAATAAACAATAAAATAAACATGGGCTTATACTTTCTTAGTAAATATATAGTGTACTCTTTTTTTAGAGCAGCGATTAAAGTTATTCGTTCTATCTCTATTTTTGATTGATCATTATATATCCAATTATTATTGTTTTCTCATTTGTGTAAAACGTTTTTTTTTTCTGTTTGCCTTAATTATATATACATAAGAATATAATTTATGGTATAATGAGACTGCCGGCAAAATATATAAACTACATTCAAATCGGATGGATTTAAAATTTTTATCAGATAATTTATGTTGTTGGTTAATAAATGGTTAAAACAATAAAAAAGAAATATAAAACCTTTCAAGGACGAAGTTAGTCTCAAGAAACAAATTTTCACTTAAAAAAAAAAAAAAACACTAAAATTTCCATTATAATTTCAATATTTAGATAGAAGCGCATGGAGACGCGAGTCAAGAAAAGCTTGAAACTTTCTAAGTTAAACCTAATCATTGTTTGCTAAGTTATTCATGAGAAATATAAATGTTTCAGCAGCCGAGTGACAAGATCCATTCATGTAACAGAAATAAAGTTTTTTTTCACTTTCCTGAATTGTTCCATCTAAACTGTATTATATATTATATGGGAATAAACAGGAATGCCCCAGGTCTTTGTATATGCCAAATCTGTAACAGTATAAATAAACTAACTGAAATTAATAAGGTCACACAAATAGAGCAAGCCAAAATCTGTAATGGAATAAGTATGAGCAATAATTTTAGCAATAATTTTATCTAAGCCCTATGAATAAAGTAAGCTAACCTGACTAAATGCCAAAATTATAATATACAAAATAAACAATTTATTTTCAAATTTATAACAGAAATATATTTAGTAATAGTTTATATCAGGATTAATTCACAAAATAGCCCTTTTATATTAAGTGCTAAAATTTATAATAGTGTTAATGGATGAAAAGAGATATACGAAGACCCTCAGGGTGGGATATTTGTACACTTAATGTTATCCCCTGAGCATGATTTCATTATCTTGTAAACAATATCATAATCATAGCGATGCATCTGCAAAGTTTCCAACTTACGCCTGAGATTTTAGACATTCAGTATGTAGATGACATCTTCATTAGTGTTCAGCAGATTCAAATTAATAATATAAAACATGAGCTGGCACAAACATCCTCACTGATCTGGATAATCAAGCATGAAGACCCATCTATGGAAATAAAATTTCTCAATTTATATATTTAAAGAGATTGCAACCAACTCAAGTATAAAATGATAATAAAACCAATCTAGGTCAGAGGTACAATATGTCAAGAATTCATAGCAGCTAATACATATAAATATACTAATTTAAACACTTTTCTACATAGAAATTTTAATCTTTGCAAGCTTTCTGAATCTGATCATAATTATGACATTGAAAATTATATTAAAGACTATTCATCAAATATCATTAACAGATTTTATACCCAAAATCAACTCTACTCTACTGCAGCCAATGCCAAACCCTGGATATCACTACCCTATATTCCCAACATCTTTAGAAATGTAAACAATGCTTGCTCTGATACTTATAGAATTAGCCTTTGCACTCTACCAACATTAAATTGCTTAATCAACAACTCTAAGATTAAACTCCCTTTGAAAACTTCTCAAACTATATACAATATTTCCTGCAATCATTCCCCTTTCTAAAAAGTGGTTCATGTAGATCAACTCATTTACATATAATTTACATAGCATTTCTATTACATTCCTTCAATGTACTTTGCAGACACATCACTATGATTTACTGAAATACAGGCTTATTATATACCTGTATCAATATATATAATATATAGGGTATGTGAGCACAGATTTTCACATGACCCACCACCCTCCACTCTATCTCATAACATTGATATTTCGAAAAGATAAATTATATTATTTCAAGGTATTGAAAGCATCCTTGGCAGATTACATTAAGTTTATAAATATCCTACTCCTAAGGGAACTTGTATATTATGATCTCTAGAAAACTAGTTTTAAAATTTTTTTAAATCATGCCTCCAAGCATTTATATCTAAATTACAAATGCATAAAGAAAGTTAAAACTCATATTAGAATTTCAATATTTATTTATATATCATGATTGGCAACTATTACTCAGCCACTATAAGATGGAAATCTCTCCAAGTTTAATCCAATTTTTCTCATTCAGAGTTTATTTTCTTCACATCACAACCACATATTTCTTTTATTTTATTCATCAATACTTTGACTGCTACTGTTGATGAAGTATAGCTCCTAGTGGTGAGAAAATTGACTGCTGAAGACTTAAAGCATCAAAATAGAAAAAATGACAAAGAAATTCAGTTGCAAAAATTATTTTACATACTTATGCAAATACTTAATCATTCTTCTATAGAATGCATATCTATTTATATTTATGGATGGGTTTACTCTCTTATTTAATTACCCTTAGATTATTATAAGAGACTAAAAAAAGAAATCTCTTCAAAGATACACACACATATTATACAAAAGTAACTATTAATTATAGACAGTAAATTAATAGAGCAAATTTTTGTTTCAAAGAATTATATATATATCCCTTCACTGATGAGAGCAAATCAGCTTGAAATCAGCTGATCCAAGGGTGGAGCAAAATGAAAGAGACAGTGAATATTGACTCTGACGTTTATGTAAACAAATACGCTTGTTTGGAGGTCTTGGTAAAGCTCCATCTATTGATCATTAATACAAGCGATAGCAGGTTTTTACGTATATAAAACTTGTTTTGTTTTTCATAAATGTACCTTTAAAGTTTTCTTGCAATGATATAGATTGCAGAAGCTTTGATTATGTGGAGAAACTGAACTGATATCAGACCCACATAGCTATCTAGTTTGATAGGCTGAGTTTGAAGACATTTAGGTGTCTAAAAAATTCATGCTTGCAAACTGATAGAAACGTTTTGCATAAAATGCTTAGAGTTAATATTTAGGTCTAGTAGTTTCTAACTCCTATCCCTTCACTGATAAGAGCAAATCAGCTTGAAATCAGCTGATCTGAGGGTGGAGCAAAATGAAAGAGACAGTGAATATTGACTCCGAAGTTTATGTAAACAAATACGCTTGTTTGGAGGTCTTGGTAAAGCTCCATCTATTGATCATATATATATATGTATATAAACCTAAAGAAAATGGAAAATCCTAAAGAGAAAAAAAATAATGATGATAAATTTTCTTTTTTTTTAATTATCAGATTAATAGCATATGTTAAATATTTTATATTAAAAGTAATTATCCAAAAATTTTATCAAGTATAATTTAAATTGAGGATTTATCAGTATTCCATCATTTTAGTAATATTTTATATTATCTTTACTATTGTAATTTTATTTTTACTATGCACAATTTTAAGAAATATACTTTTGATAGTATTAAAAATAAGTTGTTTTTTTTTTGATATGGTAAATTCTTAATATTTTGAGATTCTTCATACAGGTGTTAGTTTTTCTCTCAAAAATATTTACAGGTCAATTGAATTTTATTATTTTAGGAGTTTAATTTTTTTCATAACATCATTTTTATATTAAAATTTTTGTTAAATTTTATTTTGCACACAACATTTCTATTGTGATGCTGCAATTTATTGGCTTAAAATAAACAATTATAGTTATTTGTAGTGTTCTTTTATTGTGTTCATTAGATGGTATAAACTTGAAGTATAATATATATTGACTTATAAATATCAGATATCAGTAATATATGGTAGAACAATGTAATAAAAGAGTAAGTCAAGATTTGGAAGCTACTGGGCATAATTTCAGGTGAAGGCCTTTGTTTTCAAAATGATCATTACATTTGTATGAGCTCACCTTTAGTTTAACAGTTGAAATTGAAAATTGTAAATTTAGAATAATTTCTGTATATATTTGTTTTTATTTTTTTTCAAAATTAAAGAATTTTTTTGATAGCAATATAATGTTTAGATAAGAATTTTATTTGAACGTATTTATTTATTTTTTTAACAAAAATACAAGTCAGGAAAAGTGTGATAATATTGAATAGGAAATTGTCACTGGAATAAAGAGAAAGACATCAATATAATAATGGTCCTCATATTTTATGGTTTTTAAAAGCTATAAGTAGAACTGAAAATTTTAAAATATGATTTTATGAATTTAGCATGCTTTACATAAGTCTGTTTAGTAATAGAAATGGAGTTCAAATAAACTTTATTTTTAGTATAAATATTTTTGTCAAGAAAGGCAAAACTATTATTCTGATTATATATTTTAGTTTATTATAATTTTTCTACGTTTGTAAAGTTGAAATATTAATTAAAATTTTTTTTATTTTTAAATTTATATTTGTAATAAATATTTTAAAAAATTAAAAAAAAAAAAGATAAAGAATAAAGATTTATTCATAAAAATAAAAAAATATAAAATGGCATCAAATTAATCATTAGAAGGCTTTTAGAAAAAATGCACAAGAAAAGAAAAAAAAAATTAAATATTGAAATTACCAATCTATATATAAATTAATTATTAAAATAAATAAAATTTAATTCTTTATTTTGATGTTTATTAAAAAAATAAAATAATAAAAATTAATTCTTTACATAACAAAAAAACATCATTTCATCGGATTCAATTTCCAACTTTATATTAATTTCAATAATATTTGTTGACCATAAACTATTATTTATTAAGAATACATAAATAATGAAGTTTATTTATTTATTCACTAGAGAATTTTATTTGGTTTATATCACAAGAAATATTAAAGTTTGCCATTGCCATTCTATTATAATTTAAACACCACTACTCAATATTAGTTGAGCCAAATTTGATTTAAACCCTCAAACCTATTTATATAATTCATAGATTTCTGAATTGATTAGCTTAGTAATAATAGACTTTTTATACCAAAATATATACAAATGACTTCACACAGATGAAAATAAATGGTTAATTATCATATATATGTAATCACTACAGTTTATATTTATTTATTTTTATTTCATGATTTAGTTAGTCTAATATCCATGCCCTTTTCATACTTGGCTAAATTGCATAACTTTATTCATTTTAAATACTTTTATATTAACTTGTTCTGTCTATGTTTCTGTCTGTATGTCCACATGCCCACATTTTTGAATTTTTAAGAATGAAACAAATATATTACTGTTTAGAATCTGAACTCACATCCTTACACTTTCCAAAAAAACTCTTTAACAACTGAACAGAAATATTATACTTATAGAATAAAATGTTGTTAATATTTATTTAACTCATACTTAATTAATTAAATTAATTAAAAAGCCAATACTAAATATTTTAAGTAGATGATCACATGATATTTAAATTTAGAATTCATTTATTAGAGGATATATATATTTTTTCACATCTTATTATTAAACTATACTTTTTATCATTTTTTTTTTATAGTTTTAACCATTTTTTAAAATAATATATAAATATAATTAAAAAGTAAAAAATAATATGTAAATTTTTTTTTAAATAATGTTTTTATGTAAATAGTCAATTAAAAAATAGAAAAATAACAAATTAATTTGTTTCTCAGTTAATTTGTCATTCTTGGAAAATATCAAAGATCATAAAAATCTACCTTTGTTATAAAACAATTGGAAATTGCATGAATATTGTCATTTTATAAAAGCATTTGAGGTTCAAATAAATCATAAAAATCAAAAAGGCTTCAAATGCTTTTATAAAATGACAATATTCCTGCAATTTTCAATTGTCTTATAAGTAATGTAGGTTTTTAAAATCTCTGATATTCCCAAGAATGGCAAATTAATTGACTTGTGGGTTACTTTATTATTTTTCTAATTTTTAGTCAGCTATTTATATAAAAGCATTATTTATTTATTTTTAAATTACATATTATTTCTCTAAATCAACCATTATATAATGCTACCATTAAAATGTGTATATATATATATATATATACATATATATATATATATATATATATATATAAAGATTTCCTATAGATATATATATATATATATATAGGAAATCTTTTTAAAATATGTGAATGAATGTATATCTATTAATTCATAAATATTTAATGGAACAATCATGCTCAAATATGTTACTAGGACAAATTTTAAGCAGATTCTAAAGAACCATATTTAAATAAACTTGCAAACACTTTTACCCTTCTGCACATCAATGACAATCTATTCTATCTGATAAAAGGACATATCCTACACTTCTTCATATAACATTCAACTGTATATATTTTAAAAGAACTGAAACTTTATATTAGTGATGATCTTAGTTTGCAATAATGTATTCAGACATGATCACATATTTGATCAGCAATAAAAATCATTTATGTGCAATTAATGTGATTTAGTATTTAATTTAAATTAATATTGAAAACAGTAAACTGGCTTGATTGATTTATAAACTAAGATTACTCTTAATATAATGTTTCAGCTTTTTCAGGTAAAAATACTTGATTTATTTATAATATATACAATCAAAGATCATATGAAAGAGGATGTCTTTTTTATCATAGATTGGCATTGATGTGTAAAAGAGAAAATGTATTTGCAAGTTTATGTTAAAATTGTTCTTTGTTCTTTAGAATCTGCTTATAATTTGTCCTAGTAATGTATTCAGATGTTATTAATATATGAAATATTTGTATTCATAAACATTACATATTTGACCAGCAGTAAAAATTATTTAAGTGTAATTAAAATTATTAGTATTTAATTTAAATTAGCATTTAAAGTAGTAGACTGTCTTGCATTGGTGGTTGAAAGGTCAGTGCAACTGCCTTGCACTAGCAGGCAGTTGCCCGGGTTGTGGGTTCGCGTCCAGGCCGATGCTATGACATTTAAAAAAAAAGTAGTAGACTGGCTTGATTGATTTACAAACTAAAATCACTGCTAGTATACATTTTCAGCTTTTTGGGATATCAATGCTTGATTTATTTATAATATATACCACTGTTTGAAAGTCTGAAGAAAAAGGACATCTTCTTTTATCATACAGAATAGATTGGCATTGAAGTGGAAAAGGGTAAATATATTTGTGAGTTCATTTTAAAATGGTTGATTTAGAATCTGTTTGCAATTTGTCCTAGTAATGTATTAGATGTGATTGCTCCTTGAAGTATTTTATGCACAAATATTACATATTTGATCAGCAGTAAAAATCATTTATATGCAATTAAAAATTATTAGTATCTATTCATTTGTAAGCATAGACTACCTAACTAGCTTATGGAAACTTAAAAAAATAGTTGTACCATGACTTTGACAAGCCAGTGGCAAAATCGCAAATGATTACTAAAGAGAAAGATTTATCTTTTGAAATCAAAATTGTACAACATTTCACTGAAACTTAATTCAGTGATAAAAAAACCTAAGCAATGAATAATGTATATTTATTCTCTAACAACAAAACATGGATGAACGCATTTATATTTTCACAGCCCATGAAAGTTGCTTGCTTTTTTCATTTACATATGTATAAACCAAATAAAATACCCATTACAAATTAACTGTTGTAATAATAATTAATAAAACTATAAAGCATTAATGGTGATAATATTCATAATAATAATAAGTACAAAAACTCAGAAGTACTTTTATCACCATTTTCAATTGGACTGAAGTTTAATTTTACCACTGTTGGCGTCATTTCAAGTAAAAACTTTATTAATCAATACAAGAAATAATCGTATTTAATTATGATTGTCAAATATATTTACAAACGTTGATGATTGGAAGCTTTAACAATAAATGGTAATTTATTTTTTTCTAAATATGGCAAGATGGAATCTCTTAGTTTTTAATATTTAAATTCGGAATCTGATGTTTAAAAGCAATTTATTTTGAAACAGATCCATCACAGTTTAACATATTCATTTTATTTTCTTTATTTATATTATTATATATAATGGTTATTTTTATCTTCATTAATAAATAATATGCAATCACTTTTCAATCAATAGATGCTTGTGTCCATTGAGTGAATTGATAATCATTTATTCTCTGTTAGCTAAAGTTCTGTCATGCTATCTGCCAAAGATATAATTAGACTTTAATAAAATATTCATGTATAAGTAAAACTTAAAAAATAATCTTAAATACACTATTGCAGATAAAAATAGTTATAGTGTTTCTCTACAGAAAAGATGCAAAAGAGAAACCTTAATTAAGTTGTTTATTTAGCTGATAGATGTAATGGGTGCACATTTTTCATTCACCATGCAATAACTAGAGAAGGTTAAATATTATTACTCAGAAATTTTAATATTATGCAAGTTTTAACTTCACTAGTTGTAGTCATAAGTTTTTCTAAAAATAGACAGGAGACTTTAAAAAGCAAAAAACTATGGTTTATGTTGTAGTAATATTAATCTAAAAATAGGTTATATTTATTTAAATACATATATTAAAGCAATGATTTTTTATTAGTAACACATGTCAACATACAATGTAGATTGATCTATCTATGCATATTTGCTTGATGATAATATTAAAATCATATCAAGGATTTCAGTTTGGTCTAACCATCACTTTCCAGGAAGTAGAAAATGGCTGATTTTATCAACATTTTAAAATAATCTCTACTAACTAGAAGCTAAAAAATGTCAATATCATGAGGGTATTATCATAAAAATGTCTACACAAATTCAAAATATATGATTACATATATGTAACCCAAAGTTCAAGTCGGAATCAGGTAGGAACCAAAGCCAACCGGTTGAGATGAGTCCATTTTATGTGGAATGCTTTTAATATTGGTTGTGCATTTACTAAAAGTAAATTAAAAGAAATGCATGTTTATTTTTCACATAAAATAAACAATAATAGCTATTCTAGAATTTTTAATATACTAAAATTAAAGAACAATAAATTTCTTAGGGTATTCTTAGAGATGTATGATAATAATGTTACTGTATTCTTAAATACATATACTTTGTTACGATATTTCTTTAATAACAAACTACGTTGATCAAATGTATGTGCATTTTAAAATAAGGCTAGCAAGTTAATTATCAGTTCTTTGTATTTCCGAAAGCAGTAATAATAATAAATGGTGTATATAAATTTAATGAATGAATATGTGATTTAATAGCTTGGAAGTATGACCATTTTTTTTCAACAATATTTAGATGATAATTTTAATAATGACAAACAGATGTATTTAAATATAACAATTGTTTTATTATAAATAATAAGTATGTAAACAAAATAAAATTATAGGCAAATAATAAACAATTTAATAGTAATATTTATAACAATTTTAATAAATATTGTTTGTTCTTTCAAAGACATGACATTCTATTGGAGAGAATTGAACAGTAATAAATCAAAACATAATTTCACTTACAGAAGGGTAAAATCATTTTTGTAATGATAATTAATAAATTATCAGCTCATTCTGTAAGAGCTGTCTAGTTCTTTAACTCCTTTGGAATAAGCGAAATTACTTATTTAGTGTTTCTAATACTCGGCAAAATACATAGCTTCATTCATTATGATATTCATATTTTTACTAAAACGATTTTCTATGCTTCTTATATTATATTTAAAGTGTAAATAATTAGTTTGAAGTGTACCTTTACTAACAAATACAATTTAGCTTCTTGTTACTATAAGACTGCCTTATTTCATAGTGTAGCATTTCAAATTTATACAAATACAGGCACTATACAGAAAACTATTCTTTAGTGGTTTAATGATATATTCAGGATGTTTAGATCTCTATTAATCTGGAGCAAAATTCAAGAACTAATAAAACAACGTCAATTAAACATAAATGGGTTTAAACAGGTACCATACAGTAGTGCAACTCAGTGCAAGCCAAAGTAATCAATGGATGCCAGAAGGCTTGTGCAAAAAATCCCTATCTAGTGCCTACTCATCCAATATTCCCAGATTAGTTTCTGGCTTGTGGCCTTTGTCAGTGTGGAGTCTTAGATCTGAGAGCATTGCACCTAGATCTTAGGATCTAATGCAACCCTCCAGTAGCCATTTTTATCTCTTCTTAACTACAAAACTATGACTATATAAGCTAATGAGCTGAGATTGAAAATATTATTGTATTTTCAATCTGATTCTCATAGTTTTATAGTTAAGTAGAGATAAAAGGGCTGCTGGGGGGTTGCATTAGATCATAAGATCTATGTGCAGTGCTCTAGATCCAAGGCTCCTCACTGACAAAGACCACACGCCAGAAACTAGACTGAGGATATTGGATGAATAAACTCTAGATAGGGATTTTATGCACAAGCCTTCTGGCATCCATTGTATGGAGAGTTTTGCCTGTGTAATAACAGTTATGAGCAAGTATAAGAAATGGTGACCATGTGATGTTCAGTGGTTTAATAAATGGGTTTACTGAAGAGTATAAGTTAGTTTAACTAAGTACAACCTGACACTATAAAATGTAAAACACATATATTACACTCATACCCAATATTATTAATAATAATATAAAATTGTTACCTGTACCTTTATATCTTAGCCTTATCTTGAGAACTTTATTATTATTTATTATTACACTAATAATAACTATAAACAAAATATTTCAACAATTATAAACAAAGTTTATTTAAGTGATTCCTCAAATACCTAATCATATTTGTAGGAAAAGTTGATAATTATTCTGTGGAAATATTTATATTTTGCAGAGTATTCCAACATTTGTAATTTACTGGAGATACTTTAATATAATCATTAACATTAAATAAGAAACACAAGTAATTCTTTCCATAGATTTAAATCTTTAGTAAAACTTAAAATAATAATGTTAAGAAATTTAATAAAACACATTTAGTAATCCTACTCATGAATGTATAGTTAACACATTAACCTATTTTAGAATACAAATAAAATGTCCGTTAATTAAAAAAAAAAGCTATTGGAATAACAATAAAAATAAAAATATAACGGTAATTAACTATTACATACAGTCTTTCAACCCGTAGAAGGGATTGAAAGACTGTATATAATAGTTAATTACTATCATATTTATTATTTTTATTATTATTATATATAATATATAATTCAGGATGCTATTGAAATAATAAAAATATTTTCTTGTATATTTACTACATCTATTTAAAAATGTAAAATACTTATTAGTCCGACAATTATTAAAGGCATAATCAAACGTAAAATCCACTCACAGACACATGTATCTGATCCATATTAACGCTTATAAGCGTTTATATATGGATATGCATTGATATTGGAATAATTACACTTACTTGTCGTATGAAGCGTAGTAGTACTCATCTAAATATTCTTCTTCATAGTAACTAAGTTGTTGCTTGAATTTTTCAACTGCTTTTGAAATTTTAGTTTCAGATTTCAACTCTTCCAGAATTAAAGTGAACACTGTCTGGGGATGCATTTTTAGAATCTGAATCTATAAAAATGATAAATGTCTGGATTAATCTTCTTAATTTTTTAATTCTATAGCTTATACTATAAACATTTTTTTTAAAGCCAATATTGTAGTTTTATTAAAACGTTTTAATAAAATAAATTGTCGAGTTAATTAATGCGGGAAAATGCAATGTTAGATTATGATAAAATTATAAAATATTTTTTGTAATTTTTTTTTTTAAGAGTAAGTTCAAAAAACAAATGAAAACCTCCTTTACGAATTATGCTGACGCTAGTAAATCAAATAAATTCTGAAAATTTAACATAGAGCTTTAATCCAGAACCAAATAAAAATCTCAGTGTATATATAAGTGCGTATATATTAACAATTACTGAGCCAATAAAAATAAGCTTTAAAACACTTATTACCCATTGCACATTTCATATTGTAATTTTCATATCTTTTAAAATTCTAAATCGATTTCAATTTTCCATTTCGTTTTCAAAATAGTGTTTTATCCGAATGGATTCACTTAGCTTATACTTTTTTAAATTCGTGATTTTTATTTTTTCTAATAATCATATGAATATCTATCTACATAGAGTAATAAATGTCTAATATTTTCAGAGTTTACTTAAGTTTTTAATCCTAGAAATTATTTATTTATAAATATATTTTTTGTTGATGGTGATTCTATTCCAAAAGCATTGACAAAATTCTCACTCATAAACATTATATAAGACTGGCATTCAATGATGATCTTTTATTTAGTTAACAACTATATATATATCACTTTCAAGTGAAGAAAAATGGCATAAATTTGGGAAAAAACCTGTATAATATTAAATAATATATTGTTAGACATAGTTGAAGTTAGAAGAAAATTAAAAAAAAAAAACTAATGTAAAAAGCAAAAATATTGAAAGCATAAATAGGGTGGGATTAATTATAAATAAAAAACGTAAGAACAACCATGCAGAGATTGGTGGTATATCAGACTGATTGGCATAATTAGTCATTCAACTCAACCAAATGAACACAATTCAGACAATAAAATCAATTATTCAAGACTTTAGGCATTAAAAACTTATTGTAATAAAGAAGGATAGATTTAAATAGTTGTGGTCATGTTTTTTTTTTTAAAAATCATTTTTAGAGAAAATAATTAAAAAAAGATCCATATTTAAAAAGGATGAATGTAAAATATATGGACTTATCAGACGGTGAAACAGAATGTAACAGTATTAATAACCAAAGCAGATTTAAATAGTTGTGGCTTCTAGATTATTCACACCTTTAAATTATACACTATCTATCTCTTAAGTAATATGTGCATAGACATTAACCATACAATAATATTGCAGTAAGAGTGCACAGTTTTTCCATGCATAACATGGAGAAACAGTGCCACAGAGTGGGCTAGAATCTTGATAGTTTCTAGTAGCAGACAACATAAGCTAAATGGGCTTATGCATGGCAACCAGTGCCACCAAGCAGGCAGATTTGGTGCCAGCTAGCTGATGGAATGTTCCTGTGCTTACACATGGTGAGCAGCCCACTTAGTGGCTGGAACAAGGCCTGCTGCTTTTGGTCCTTATTGTGGATACTTCTGCATGTTTATGCAGAAACAGCACCTCTAGTGGTGGGAGTACACTATCTCCACAACTACCTAAAAAAGTAATAGATATTTATGTAGATGTACAAAATATTTTTGATTGCAGTAAATAATATTTTAAAATTGTCATGGGTGATTTCAATGCTACAATTGAAAAACAAATAAAAGATGAAAATGCTGTAGATGTATTTGGTTACAGGGTTAGAAATGAAAGAGGACATAGAATTTGTAATACAAAAAAAACCTGCATGTTTTCTTTGAGAAAATTGGAAATGGCTATAAAACATCAAAATGAATATATAGGATGATTTGATATTTTGAATAACAAAAAATAGGTATTTTAAGATTGCAATGTTCTTAATAGATTCAATACCTATCATGAATTAATGAGATTCAGTAGGTGTTAATGCAAAATCAGAGAAAATATTAAGTTTTTTCAATTTTTAGAAACACTTCACTGAATTTAATTTAGAATTTGCCAATTGTTTTAAATATTAACAGTTCAGGTTATACTGATATCAATAATAAAAAATTTGAAAATATCTAAAAATGATTCATTAAGAAGAATTGTAGGCATGGAATTTTATAAAATGACAAAAAAGAGTTAACAATGATATAAGAAAATGTAAATGTGAATTAGCAAGGAAATCTAGCTAAAGAAGAAAATCATAGTTTCAAAAGAATATAGCAGCATGTTATCACTTGAAGGAAAGTTGTTTTAGAAATAAAAAGAAAAGATGAAACTATTAATAAAGGGTGGAATGATATCTTAAAGTATATGAAAGAGATTTATAAAAAATTATATACTAATAAAAAAAATAAAGTAATCACTATGGTTACTATATCTTCTAAAATGCTCATATTTTAATTTACAAAATGAAGCATGAAATTAAATCTATGAAGAAGGAAAAAACCTCCAGAAAAATTATGAAATTATTATTGATATCTTAAAAACAGCAAGTAAAGAAACTATGTGTAAAACTATCCATCAAATGTATAATGATAAAGTTATACCAGATAATTGGAAGAAAGCAGTAGAAAAAAAACAATATTTAAAAAAGGAGATAAATAAGATATTAGAAATTACAGACCTATAGTCTTCTATTAGAATTAATGTAAAATATTTGCTAAGATAATTGCAACTTTTCTACAGAAAACTTTGAATTCAAGCCAACCAAAAAAAAAAAAAAAAACCCCCCCAAAAAAACCCCAAGCTGTTAAAAGAAATCATAGAATGGATCTTAAAAAATGAATTGCATTGTGCTTTAGATTTGTAGATAATAAAAAAGCATTGGATTCTATAAGCATTTTTATAATGATTAAAATATTAGATCATCAAGATACAGATCTAGGATATTATCTTATTCTAAAGAATATCAAAATGCAACAACAACGATTAGATTACATGGTTACATTAAGAAAATTAACATTAAGAAAGGTATATGACAAAGTAATTCCATGTTTTCAAAACTTTTTTGCAGCAGTTTTACAAGAAATATTTTATGGATTAAAAATGGGAAAATAAGGAAATAAAAATACATGGAGATTATTTAAATCATTAAGATTTTGTAAATGATGTGGTTGTTTTTACAAATAATGCTTTAGAAGTTTAGAAAATGTAAGAGTTATTAGTTGTATGGGATAGTATAGAAAAATAGATGGAGGATGCTTGAAAATCTGAGTTCAAATTTCCTATACTTACAATTAAGCTCCAGGTTTATGAAGAGTGCCTGGTTTTCAAATATTTACACATCAAGCTTGTATCCTGCCCATCCCTCTTCTATGTATTTAAATGGATAAGATCCTATACATGAAGAGTCAGAGTGACTTGAGGTCAATATGGGCATGGCAATAATATTGGCATTGGCATGGGATTGGGGTTTTCATCATCAGATTTTCAATGATATGGATGGCTGAAAAGTTGGAGATTGGAGTAGATTGAAGCCTGTCTATTAGAGTATGAAGATTCTCTATTTTAATATAAACTGAGCACTGATTATATATATGTGTAGGAGATGATAATCTGGACCAACTGATGAGTGCTGGTTTAGCATGAAATACGGATATTGGTGATTATTTATCTTTTCTACATGTGTGCGGTCATGTGTATTATTAGTTGTATAAGTTAGTGTGGATATATGGAGGGTACTTGAAAATCTGAGTTCAAATCCTTTATATTTACAATTAAGCTCCAAGGTTTGTGAAGATTGCCTGGTTTTCAAATATTTAGATAAAAGAAAGAAAAAAAAAACATATAGAGATAAATGCTAAAAAGATTAAAGTAATATTCTATGAATTTTCACAGAAGAAAAAAATAAAGTTTAATCAGAATTAGAAGTTAACAATTACAAATATTGATGTTTTATTATAAGTGGAATTATAAGCTATGAAATTAATCCAAGAATTAAAATTGGGATGGGATGCTTTTGCTAGCAAGAATTTAATATTCAAAGGAAATATAAGTTTACATTTGAACAATGCTTTTAATAGCATTATTTTACCAGTTCATATATATGAGACTTTGATATTTAACAGAAGAGCAGTACAGAGATTTCACAGAAATATTCAGAGATGAATATTGAAGTAACAAGAGGGATTATAAGCACTGTACAAAAGTTAGATTTCCGGTATCATTAAAAAAAGTAATTCTAAAATAGAAATGGTATGGAAATTACATTTAAAAAAAAAATAATACAGTATACAATTGAAGTCTAAAAGATCTAAAAAAAGATATAATATAAAATGGGTATATTAAATAAGGAAGTTTATTAATATAAAATGAAAAAGAAACTATGGATTGAAGAATTTGCATTAAATGCCTTCACAAATTGATATATATATATATATTGTAACGAGACAGCGTTACATCAGTATTAAATCTAGGAAGCATAGATCAGAACGGGACAAATCGATAAACACACACACACCAGCAAGCAACCTAAAACACTCGTAATTTTATTTTCGTAACTTGTAATAGTTTTCTTCCTCCCATAAATACAGTTATAAAACACATTGATAAAATACAGACGGTAAACGTCTAATTAAATGATTAAAGCTTTCAGATAATAAAAAATAATAACAAAACATAATTTGCTCTCCTAAATAATAAAATATAATATGCTCTCCTAAATGGTAAAATATAATTGTCAATCAAAGACACCACGGGGTATTTAAAAATGTTTATTTTAGAAATATAGTTTTAGCTAGAATAAAACTTATAGAAAAGATTTGAGGAAAAGATAAAATGCTCGACTTCTAAATTTAATATAGCTTGTATTGTTCTGGTAAAACACACGCACACACGCATGCATCCGAGGTGTGAAGGATAAGGTTGGTTGAGTGAGATTGCAAAATGAGATTGTCTCAAAATAAATATTGCCTTTAGCACAAAGAGTGAGTGCACGGATACCTCAAACGCGGACCTGAACGACAACTCCAGGAACAGGGAACTCTGGGGGGAGATTGGATCCCAAGATAAGGATCAACCTCTATAAATACCAGTCAAAACCTATTCAAAGGTCGATCCAATTCGATTGATACGGGGATCCAGTTTTGTTTTCCGATTCTGTGTATTCCGAGTTATCACCTGCTCATTTTATTCCGATGCGTATGTTTTTTTTTTTAACAATAGAGTTGTTCTGAATTAGCTTGATTTATTCCTCAGTATTTAAAATGATCATTATGAAATTAATACCAAGAGCGTCGATTGTCATGAGGGGCTAATAAACCCTTCAGCGATTGATCGGCGCTCCGCTACTGAAATATCTCCGAAGCTATGAAAGTTCGATAACATCGTCGTGTGAAGTTAATGCTCCTAATAATAGTAATGTTCCGTGAAATACCCAAACTCGACCAGACCAATCGATATTCGTTGTAAACCAGCAAATCACTCCAGCATGGAAAGCATCACCTGCGTCCAAATCCTCGAAACACTTGAAGCAGCGGAAAACCAAATCAAATCCTAGGTAAATATGTTTTATATTATGTTCACTCACTCAATTTATAAACTCGTCAGGCAATCTCATAATTAACCAACATAAATTTGCTCAAACAAATCTTAAAACTTTCCTCATCATGATAATTTATCTTTGTAATAGAACTTTGTAAACATGAACTTTGAACTTAAGTGAATCTAAGGAAAGATAAGATATTTTTCTCAAATAGAAAGGAACTTTATCTCGATAATCACATTATGTTATGTTTAATTATGATTCTCTGTGAGCGTGAATGTATGTGAGCGTGTGTAACAAACCAATTAATAATGTTTTCTTTTCATATTTAATAAATTTGTTCAATATCTAATCAAGTCGAGCATTCTCAAATCTTTTCACACACACTCAAAACCGTAGTTTATTATTCTTTAATGACTTATCTTTGAAGTATATTTAGTTAAATTTAATTTTCGTTTCAATTTATTTACTTTATTAATTATGTCAACATCGTGCCGTAAGTCACGATGTTTCTTATTTAACCTTAGTTAAGATAGATTTAAGAGCGGGCGGGTCTATAATCAATCGAAGTAAACGTCAAATAATTATGTTATATATGATACATCGGGGGGATGAACTTGTAAGCCTAGTGTTCGGGGCGTAAACGAACCACCTCATTGGTCAGTGACAACCAATAAATGAATCTTATGCTGCAGTCGACTAATTAGAAAACCAAGCTGATTTTTCATTGGTGGACAATGCGTCTTTTCCGGGAGGAGTCGTCCTCGAAACAATCATGTAACGGCCTTGAGAAATCTTAGTGGTCCATGCTGGGAGTTTTGAGCTAGTGGGTGGGATTAGACTTCGAAATCGTTTTGACATGATGTAAGGTGATGTGAGTAATTAAAATCCACTTAAATAATTGTATCTGGCGCCCCCTTGTGTGGATAGTGAATGACTGTCGATATGAGAAAATAAATAAAGCCTTACGCTATGTCATGTTTATTTCGAAGCCCATAATCTCGGTGAGATAGGCGGCCGGTTACATTGGCGCTTCCAACGTGAGGCTAGTATATATGACGCTTCTAAACATAAAGATAAAGCAAATCTAGATACTAGCAAAAGCGGCCGAACCTGGGAGAAGACGCGGAAACGTTTATGTAAACAAAAGCTGAAAAAAAAAAAAATAAACAAACGGAACAAAATCGCGGCGATTCTTAACATCGCAAATATGTAAACAAAACATCGGGAACCGGAGCAAAATAAACAAATAAATAAAACATAGCAGGAGATAAGGGAGCGGACGCCGATCGGTCGCTGTCACCATAAAACGAATAAAATCAAAAGAAAAAAAGAACCACATTCCCGTAAGCAGTAGTGACAAAAGTTAGAATAGGACAAAGATAAAATAAACATCAAACCATGGAAGAAGAGACAAATGAGGACATGTGGGAACAAACGGGAGAAAGTCCCATCCAGTTTAAAAAACAGGATACGCAAAATGAAGGGGATATCAAAACCCTAATAAGGATGATGACGCAAATGATGGCTGAAATGAGGGAAGATAGAGAAGAGCGGAGAAGAGAGAGGGAAGAGTTTAGAGAGGAGATAAGGCAACTACTCGGGGGAAAGGAAAGGAAGCTAGAAGAGGACAAAGGGGAGGAGAGTAGTTTAACCCAAGTTAAGGAAGAAATAACTCAGAATGCGTCAAAGACGGACAGGACGAAGGCAGACCTGAGGGAGCTAAAGGAGAAAGTTGAGATCCTAACGGAGGACGTAGGAAAGGGCGAGAGGCATCAGGACGTGATGAAAGAAGCGATCAGGCAGACTGAAGAGGTGTGTCATGAAATTAGGCAACAACAGGACGAGATCCGAGAGACAATGGGGGAGTGGGGACAGAGAATTCAAAGGATTGAAGCCGACCAGGGGCATGGGAACATGAGTAGAAAGATGGAAGAGAT
>JAQFVV010013702.1:0-82973 GCA_028023455.1 Epiperipatus broadwayi | reverse complement strand
TGCTGATTATCGATTTAATGAGTAATGAGGAATAATTATTTTGAATTAAAGTCTTTTATAGTGTAAAAGATAAAATAATCGTGCTAATTAAAAAACGTTTTGTGGGAATGCAGACAGTAAAGCACTATTTTAGTTTTTTTAGAATCTAAGAAAATTATCAATATGACAAATGCTGATGTGTTAGACAATTGCTTAAATCTTAGAAAAAAGAACCCAGAACTTTTTTTGGAACAACTTGCTAGGTAATTAATTTAAGTTATTTCTTTATTAAAAGATGTTTTGTGCGCTCAATAAATTAATTACTACTCTTAAATACAGTTGTTTGGAATGTGAATTTAGTGAAATATATATAGTTTTCTTGCTATTTTTTACACTTCCGGTAACTGTAGCTAGAGTTGAATGGTCTTTTAGTATATTTCTAAATTTAATATCTGAATATTGACTCGTTATAAATTGAAAGATTTCACGAATGTTAATGTTTAATAGAAATAGTGGATTTAATCAGTGACGAATTTATTAGCTTCATGCTCCCAAATCAAAATGCTTTAGATTTGCCTATATAATTAAGAAAAATAGGTTAGAGATAAGAGGGTTCCTCTTATCTTTATAAAGTCAAATCTCATGTTATGATTTGTAGAGGTCTCTCTTACAAAAAATTAAGTACTCAAAGTGCATGTACTAAGGTTTTAGCTTTATATAAGTAAATTAAAAATAATAAAAGATTATAAAAAAAATTCAATTGGCCAAACCAGGCAATGTTAGTTATTGAGCAGAAAGAAGCATCTAAAATGGACTTAAAAAAATTAATTAATGATTTTGCAATTGCAAAGGTTAGCAAGGTTTTTTAAAGTGAGTACCTTTATTAATTATCTTATATGATATTTATAACATAAAAATAAATAATTAAAAATTTGTGAATACACGAAAAATCAAAATTCCGGTTTTCAAATGGGGTTCTTTTTGAATTTTCTGCCTTTGGACCTAATTTTTTTAGTTACGCTACTGATCATCATATTATCTATTCAGTTTTTCTATTCAATGTATAAGTAAAAACCTGATTAAATAAAAACAATTGTTGGTACAACATTAATAAAAAAACTTCAACAATCGTAAATATGCAGACGATGTCATATATATATATATTGATACTTGGCCATAATTGTTATACTAATATAAAAAGAAATACTAAATCAGAGTTTAAATATGTTTATTGAATTATTATCACCAAGAATACTTTTTTTTTTCATATTCATGGTTATTATATATATATATATTATACAGAAGTACTGAAAAGATTAATAACAGTGTTTTGTTAATCAGTCAAAATCGAAAGTTACATATAAAACTGAAATGGAAAAGATCTGCTAATTAGGAAAACTAAAAAAAAAAAAAAAAAATCAAAACACGAAGTTCTACCAAGTGTGAAAAATACAAAGATCACCATAAAAACTAAAACTGAATTTTTCTTTCTCCACAATAGTATTCAAGCTTGACTATTAATATTTTATTACATATACTTTGATTTACACAGTGATTAATGTGTTTTGTTATTGACACAATAGTATTTAATTTATTTTAATATATGTATATAAATCAAATATGCATATGTTACAGGTTAATTACTTTTCAACAAAGATTCCTAAACTAGCCAATAAATTCACCAGTAACAAACCTTTATTGATTTTGACAATATATTAAAATCATCAACCAAAAAGTTCACCCAAGACAAATATTTTATAAGTTAAAATATTATTCCTCAGCAGGCTGCTTAATATCCCAATGTGTTGAGTATAATTTATGATATAGTGAATTTGTAATTAATAATACTTAATGCTTGAAGTGATAATCTATAACTATTTTTATCTGATTGAATCAATCATAAAAGCCAATATTCAAAAATTAAAAAATCCATTGGAAACCAACATTATTGGAAAAAGTTTTAATGAAAAATTTAAAATATCTTTAAATGTAGTGGAATAATTCTTAAACCCAAAATCACACTTCATTAAACTATAATTGTTCACTGAAAGGAAAATGTTAATTAAAAAAATTATGATGATGAGAAGAATTTTCTCGATAGTATACAGAAAAGATCAGATTAGATCAAAATTTTTCTTAAGCATACGTAACCAGATTGAAATTTTTCTGTATAAGACATCCTCATCTAGATTAGTAATAAGAGAAAAAAGAATGTGATTAACAAGAGATAAATAAAATTAGTTTTTAATATTGACAAATGCGCCTTTGAGAAGTTTCAAAAACCTAATAAGTGATGTCATTCTAAAAAAAGATGTTGTTTATATAATAACTAGAAGCCAATTTTTATAAACACTTTAAAATGTTTAATATTATGTTTATTTAAAGGTTGAAAATAATATATATATATATATATATATATCATTTGTAAATACAACCTTCTTAAGTTAGATCATGTGATATCTGACTTAATTTTTTTGTAATTTTATTTTTTGCTATTAAGACTTTGGTGATTTTATATTGCTAAAGCTATTAATATATGGTGTATCTGAACTTATTTCAGTCCCATATGGCTATTTAAGTTAGATAGCTGGATTGGAAGACATATGGATGTCTGAAATTTTCAGATTTTCTACTTAATAGTTATACATTAGATAAAGTGCTGGGCTTTTCCTGATATTTTTAATCTAATGCAGCACCTCACTGATGACACCAGTAGCAGAAACGAGTCTGGATTGGAGATATTCTCAGAGGCTGTTAAGAGCTTATTTTGTGAGCTCTATATATAACATTTGTAAATACAAGCTTATTAAATTAGGTCATGTGATTGACTTGATTTTTTTTAATATAATAGGCTGTATATAAAAAATTCTTTGAAAAAATTATACAAAATTGTGTGTACAAACATTTATTTATTGTTCTAATCATTTTATCAAAAAACTTAATTGATAATAAAATGATTTTTAAATCAATTTAAATATTAATATTTAAACAAATTTATTTTTTATTAGTGATCAAATATTGATTCTAAACCAATTTTATAACATAATATTTGAACTATTATATATAAAATAATTTATTTATAGTTAGATTACAAATATGCAAAAATCTATTATAAAAATTAAATTAACAAGATTAACTGCAGAAACAATAAATCTAGACATTATTTTAAAGTTATTTCAATTGATTCATAATTGTCTCTTTTTTTTTGGCTTATGTAAGCCTTTTTTATATAACTGCAAAAATGAAATGGGAGAAGCCCTAATATTTTTTTTCATATGCAATTTCAGTCATCAGCTCCAAATTATAAACCTATTAAGTGAAAAAAGCCAAATTTTTTTATTTGAGCTATTTTGAGAAAGTTCTATTAAAAAAAGATAGTTGAAAACATAAATAGGATGATTTTTATTTTATTAGTTATTTTTAACATTAAAAAAATTCTAAAAGATTAAATAATTTTCCTTCTATGACTTAATTTCTTTTTTGAAATTAAAATATAATATGACCTATTTGTTTTATGAATTTAAAGTTTAATTGACATTATTATAAATATTAAATGTATTAATATATTTTTCAAATCCTTCTTCTTCAGTAAAGGTTAAATCCTGATGTCAGATTTATAAATGTATATACTCATCTTAATCATTGCAATAGTTGCATCATATTTTTCTTTTACAATCAGTGACCTGACCAGTAAGATTGTTTTGAATTAATTTTGTTCCCCATCCAAGATTAGCCTCACACCTCTTTATTGATGACTAGATTGTCACAAGCTATTTAAGTATAAAAATCTCCAGTTTTTTTTTATTAAGGAAATATTTGTTGGGATATAGATTCTGCAGATTACATTACATTACAGCTCTATTCATTTACATTTGTTTTAGTCATTATGAATTTACATATCTTTTTTATCCTCTGCAGTTTTATGTTACATATTGGTCTTTGATTACACCGCGTCAAAATGAGGCAGTTTGATTGAAAAATTCTCAACTTTATTGAAAAAAAATCTTTCATGCCCAGATTGAAAATGCAAATAAAACATTATATTATTTTTTAAAATTTTTTATAAATGAGTATAAGAAAATACTATTTAAAAAATAAAGACATTAAAAAAAATAAAAATTAAAAGAATGAAAAAAATAGACTGAAAGCGTTACTAATTTATGATGATGGTTTAATTTTGTTGTTACTATTAAATTACTGGCTGCTTTGAGTTAGATTAGAAAATAAACAATGCGTATTTTCAAACAATCTTAGTAAGACTTTAGCAAAGCATAAATTTTATATCTTTTTTTAAATCATCTTTTGCTTTTTACAAAAATAAATGCTTGTCGCAGAAATAAAGGAAAACTTTAAATTAATAAAATTTTATTTTAAATTATAAAACAAACTTTAATCTGTAAAAGAGACTATTATATTTTATATGTACAGGCATTCATTTCTTCAAGTAACATGGTATATGATTGACAAAAAAATTCCAAAAAAGATTTTCTATTTATTATAATTTTTACTATTTTTCAATCCAAACCTTTAACTCAATAATTAACATACTATTCTGCTTGTGAATTTATTTATATAATTTTTATCAGCAATGATTTATATGAAGTATATGTGACGGAGACGGTTGCTATCAGTCTGATAACACTTTGTGTGACAGAAATTTTAGAATTCCAACGAATATAGTCGATAAATTATAGAATTTATTCCATTAATTATTAAATACATTAATTTTTGAGTTGCGATGCAATGTCCTTGATAATCCTCGTTCTCCCATGTATGAAAGCAGTTAGATAGAGGAGAGTGTACCTAAAAATGACCTGTATTTGGTTATTTTTCATTATATATATATATATATATGCAATAAATTTTGGAAAAAAATATCTTTTAAACATTAAATAATAAATAAGTTGCAACGCTTTTATTTACTGAAAAGTAATCATTAATAGTTTCAGTAATTGAAAGCTCTTCCTAATTTAGTTATTTTTATTTTTAAACATTAAATATTATTGTATTTTAATTATTATTACATATAATTGCTTATAGTTTATATTGATGTTATATGTGCGTTTGTGTTTATATTAAGATTTCGGTCTGTTATTTTTTGAACATAATAAGTGATAATTTATTATATATGACGTGAGTCTATATTAAAAAAAAAGAGAGCAGAAAATGTATTTTAACTCTAATTCTGTTATAAACCAATAAATATTATATAATACTAGTTTAGTAAAATCATAACTAAAAACATAATTTAAAACACCAAAAAGAAATAGAATTGTTTGTGATTGTATGCATTTTTAAAATAAATAATAGTATTAAATTAAATTAGCATTTATTACTTTTGATAAATTTTTATGCAAACAATAATTAGTATTATGTATATGTGGGTATTCTGTTTATTCTATATTATAACTACATATGTTAGTTTTGAACTTTTTGTGGATTTATAATGTAAGAAATTAAAGTTATGGCTTCATTTCCATGTAAATTAGTTTCAAATTTGTATTAACAACGATGTTACTAGAGATACTATCAATCACACTAAAAGTTCCCAAAGCTAATCCATTTTTTTATTTTATTGTTTCATTAATAGTTTTTATTTCTAATTAAATCTATGATAAAAATCTATTAGAATAAAAAAGTGGTTTTTCTTCAGGAACTTTCAGGGGCAATTGATAGTTTCTTTAGCAACATCACTGTATAACACTCTTGAAGCTAATTTACATGGAAATAATCCACACTTTAATTTCTTTACATATATATATATTCAAATTTTTAACACCGCACCTTTCTCTCATACTCCATTGTATTGCAACTATTCACCAACATAAAATTTAGATCACCATATTTACACACACACACACACACACATATATATATATATAACAATCCAATTGCAGAATAAGTCTTTTGCAACAATTCTAAAGAAAAATAATAAAAGAGAAGGTACTACTTATTAAGCAATGATTATTTAATGTCTTTTTTCCTTAGTTATTCTTTATTTAAAAATATTTAGATAATTATCTATACCACCAATAGTTTGATAACTAGCTGATTTGGGTCTGAGTGCCAATACCCAATCCAGATTTAAACTTCTGGTTATAAGCATGGAAGAAAGAAGCGCTAAGAATTGTGACATACACACCCATAAATATATATAAAGAGGGAGCGTGAAAGAGAGCGAGAGAGGAAAGGAAGAGATATAATAACCAATTAAATAAACTGTTTGCTACTAAAAATTTTATTTAGCATATAATGAAAAAGTGAATAGTTAGATAGATAGATCTGTAGATAGAGATAGATAGATAGATAGATAGATAGATAGATAGATAGATAGATAGATAGATAGATAGATAGATAGATAGATAGATAGATAGATAGATAGATAGATAGATAGATAGATAGATAGATAGACGGACAGACAGACGGACAGATAGATAGATAGATAGATAGATAGATAGATAGATAGATAGATGAAAAGGTATTTATGTGTAAGTATTTGCTGTTCATAAATTTCAATTTAATTAAGTTACGATAGTGCAAAATATTCTTAAAAATGCATATAGAATAAATAAGTGAATTTATATATTTAAAAAAATGTTTAAGTTTTACCTATAAAAAAAATACGCACTTTAGAATCACTTCCATATTTAAGTTCATAAATTACAAAAAAAGAAAAGAAAAAAGCAATAGTTCCAAATTTTCTAAGTACTTTGAAAGCTATATACTTTACACTTCTGTAAATCCAATTAAGAAAATGCTATTTCAGAACTGTTAATAAAAAAAGATTTTTTAATATACTAATAGCACCTTGCGTCTGAGTGTGTGACTGGCTGGAATTATAACACTAACTTCAATCTAGCTTCCGTGGCATAATCAATATTTCAGATTTCCTAGACTACAAAATTTAATTTTTGTAGCTTCTAAAATAACTCTATTTAGCAATTTATTAAGCAGCTAATTCTAACAAACAATTATATAATATATATGTAAATGTAATAAAATTAACTATAATTTTAAATCATTTATTTAATTATATACAATTAACTTTATGATATCTTGCGCCTATATTGCTAAAAACTTTAGAATTATTTGAAAATAATTGAGAATTCTAAAAAAAAAGATCCTTCTATTTCCGAAGTATATACACGCATATATGGCTGCTAACGCCTATAATTTTGATAGTAGTTTAAATATTATAGTAGTTTAAATATGGTATAATGATTTTATATTTTACGTACTCACACCTGCAATTATTTAAATATCTCTAAGTGTATATTTATTTAAATATCTGTTTGTATAAAAATAATTCATTTTTAACTATTTTAATTATATTTAGTAATTTATTATTTTTAACAATTTATCAATGGCTTAGGAAGACAAGAAAAGTTCGAGCCATAAAGTATAGAATGAACAAAACAGTTCAATTTAATTTGTCATTTAAATGGAACTATTTTTTTCTTCAAGTGTAAATCAGTCTGAAAAACTTTAACCTTGTGAGCATGCCATTTTCAACTTTATATGTATAATTATAAATACCCGTTATAAATATACTATAAGTAAGTTCCAAATAATTTTAACGGTAAAAATAATAAAATATATATCTTAATTAATCAGTAGTGTTTTCGATTACACTGTAAACCTTATATATATATGTGTGTGTGCGTGTGTGTGTGTTTAATATTAGAAGTTGAGTTGCTATATAAAATAGTATGTAAATTTGTAAAAGATTAATTATCACTTTAAGTACACTCAAATAAAGATGAGTCTTACACTGTCTGCATTACTATAAACATTTTAATGAATTCGTAGTGATTCTTCTTTGAGAATATTAAAATGAGCTACTTTCAATAAGGCTCTATTTATGAATAAAATTTCATTCTTACATTTAGCATTGTCTAAAGATGTTTTTTATAGAAATTTTTAAAACTTAAAACAAAGTGAGATTCATTTTATTTGATTGACATTTAATCATGTAAGTTTGTATGAGATTTTAACATTATTTGTGAAGCAGTTTTATATATAGTATAATGGTCAGCCTAAGATATGACAGCGGATAAATATGAACTTTGACTGAGAAATGTTCTAATCCTGATATCTCATAGCATCTTTTACAACTATCTGTATATTTATTTTAATACCAGTTAAATCAGGAAGAAACATAAAGCTCTTTTCTTATATTATTACACTAAAGTTTTCTTTATACAGGTAGCAATAAAAATTAGTAAACTATTAAAAAAGGGATAAGGTTTTCTATAAGTATATTAGACAACAACATAAGTAAATTAATTAATATATTTTTTAAAACATAAACAACATAATGTATTTCTATGACTAAATGAGTAGTTTGATTACTCATATAATTAGCACCAAAGTTACAAGAAATTAATTAGAAAATAAAATGAATACATATTATGCACCCTAACAAATTACAAAGTCAAATAGCCCAAATTTTTATTTTGTTATAAAATAGAAAGTTTTGCTATTTTGGTTTCACACTTAGCATTTGATTAAATTTCATTATTATTGATGAGCCTGTTCATATCACAATTGCATTGCTTATTAGCTTATTTATCTCTATAATTCTAATATTTAAGTGTCTCATGTAATTATGAATGCACATGATGTCAGCTAGTTCAATGATTATTTTGTCTACATTTAAATAAGAGTTAGATCTTTAGACAATAATTTAAAATCCATAATCTAGGATGATTGAACTTATGAATCATGTATGCAGTGTAATATTATATGTGTTATATGAAAGAATATTAATTTTACTATCACCAATAATATTATAATTCATTATACTGCACCACTCGCTTAATTCCCTATAAAGAGACAAAGATGGGAACTGTGTGAGAAAACATATTTACATAAATCACAAAATTTGAATTACTATCAGGCGATTGTAACTTGGAGAATTCACTATTAATGTGATAATAATATGTATTTCTTAATAATCTGTCTATATTTCAGGTTCCTAAGTAAATTATTATATCACTCCACATTATAATTAGCAGCTAATTAATTGCCATATGCCAGACTTCCTCTGCAATGTACAGAATATATTAATAATATAAAATACAATAATATAAAATACAATTATTGACATAATCCTTATTTCAAACTTTAAATAACTTAAGGTAACATTGACTATAAAAGACAATAATATTAAATACATGCATATTTTAATCTCCACATCTCCATAAACAACAATAAATAATTCCACACATTTCTGAAACTTATACCAAACATTTACCATTTAACATGTATAAGAATAACCTTCAAAGAATTATCTCACTTCTGGTTTTTTATGCTAATCAACTTAATTTCTTATCTCTCTTGCCCTTCATTTATTTGTTTTATTATAAATTTATGTAAGATTATTATAACATTCAAAAGTAAAATGTTTATACCTCTTATCTTGTTAAATGCTATTAATTTAACTAATAAATAGTTTATTTCTTTAATAGTGTTAAACATAAATAAACCTAATAAAGCTTTCGTTATCTAAACATATTTAAAACTTAAAATATTTAAAATATTAATTATTGATGTATTACTACAAAATATACATTACTTATAAAACACATTTAGAAATGCATTAAATAACATAAAATTATATATATATATAATAGATTTATACAATAAAAGTTTATCAATAACATTGATCAACAAACAAACTGTTTTAAGGTAACATTGATGAAAATAGCTGTATATAAAGTTTTTTATGGTCCTAAATCCAAAATGGTATGCTGAATACTGTAACACATACAGTTTTTTTGTTACAGGGATTGGTGGTCAGATAAAAAAAAAGATGGCATATTTTTGCTATGTAATGTTTGCTTAATAAAAATATGTAAAACATGTTAAATCTATGCAAAGACATTTGACTAAGGATCATGTACTATAAAAAATTATAAAATATTATATGAAGATACCAAACAGCAACAAAATATTTCACTTTTTTCTCTTATGTTCAGTACAATCATCTCTTTTTAAAAACCAGCAGTAGTCACCCAACAAAGATGGGTTCCAGCATCACTGGTATAATGTTTCCATTGTTTGATAACCTAGTGAAATCTCTCTCCTTGTTCATCACATACTGCATCTAAACTTTGCAGAAAAAATGCAAATGCAAGTGCAAAAAATGCATTTTTAAGGACATGCAACATCCTAATAGTTTATAAGCTTTAAAATGTTCATCTATGATGGTTTTATAGTTCTCATCATTTTTGTTACCACAAATCCTTTTACTACACTTACAAAAGTTCCAAGCTGCTTATTCCTTATCATTTAATGTTTTTTGAAAAAGAGAATTATTTGAGATCTGATAATGATGCCTTATTTTAGTTTCACATCACTTAACTGAGGAAATAATTTTTAGATACTTGAAACCATTAAGTTCTTTGCCCATAGCTTTAACAAATATGGAGAAATGTGAGAAGTACATTGTTTTGGTTAACAAGGGGAGCATATTTTATGTTTTCAGTACCTGGTTCAAAAAAAGTTCTATCAGGCCAATCTTTCTTAATAAAATGTTTTTGTGTTGGTCAACTATCTCATAGATACAAAAATCAACAGTACTTTGTAAAAAACCCTTGAAGTGATATCTAAAATTTTAAAATCTCCACAAATATCCCACTGATATTGTTCATATTTAACTTGAATTAGCATGGTAGATAAGTTATCATAGTTTTATTTTATTCTCATTGAATGGGATAAAGGAATTGATGGTTTTTTTGTTTCCATTATGAAGTAAGACTGCTTTAAGGCTGTATTTAGATGAATCTATGAAAATATGCCTCTCAGAAAGTACATGTTCCATATTAAGATTATTCATTAAACCACCAATATTATAACATACACATAGTGATCCTTTCATTTTATAAAAACTTGAAAATGTTTTATCCCATTTTTGGTAAACACATTTTTATTTAATAGGTTTCACTGTTGAAGTCTGGAAACAAGGAGTTCAGATTTTTGTTTTGACAAACCCAGGTCACATATCAAATCATTTAATTCATTTTAAGTTAGGTTCACTCAGTTTTTAAAAGTGTAGGGTCATTACTGGTATTCTCAGGAAAGTTGTGGATCAGATCCTGATGAAGAATTACAATCACTGGGAAACATAATGTTGTCCAAGATTAAAGGCACAATCTGCATGGGTAATTCTTGGCTATGATGAACTGGCCTTAGTGCAGAAAGCAAATTTGGATACTCAATTTTGTCCTTTTGCTTTTTTAAATACTCATCAGTTTTAGTAATACAGAAGTAGCAATCACTTACATGACCAGAAGGTTCCCTCCATACTATAGGAACAGCAAATAGCATAGAAATTTTCTTGCAATGTGTTCACTGCATTAAATTTACATGACAACTCACACAGAAAATGTGAGAAGCAAAACTTTTATCTTGATCACTCATCTGGCTATTAAAATATAAAAAATGGGCTTTTTAACTTTCTCAGATATAGATCTAGCCTGTGTCTTTATAATAAATTGTCCACATATGTAAAAAAAACTTATCTGCTGGATTTTTTGCAACATTGACAACTAGAACTTGGCATTGTAAAATAGAAAAAAACACTTAACTGTTCACAAAACAGAATCAAACTAAACTTTAAAGAAACATACAAAGGCCCTTAAAGGTTTGTAGAATATATTGAAAATAGCCATGCTACCTCTCATGGTAATTCTTCCTACATTATGTAAAGCCAGGTACAAATAATTTTAATAATCCCACTATATAAGGGACAAGAAGGTACTTGAAAATGGGATGTGGTAGGACATTTCTGTGAAGGAGCATTTTAATAACTACCTAAGTAAAACAGAAAAAGAGCATTTTTATTAATGTTACAAAAATCATGCTGACCAGTGTAATTTAAAATATTTTTAAATTAAATATTAATTTAGCACAATTTATATTAAAGTATATTAACAATATACTGATAATGATTTACTTATTTATAAATAAAGTTTGATAGGGTTCAGCTTTGGTAAAAATTTAAACAAATTTATAGCCAAAAACATGAAACATTATTTAGTTATTTATTCTCAGAGCTTTGTTAATACATTTTTTAGATATAAATAGCGGATTTTTTATTTGGTTAGTTTTTGGAGTTTCATGAATGACATTTGATATTAACAATACTTTTAAACATAATTCTTTTTTAACTCAGTTTCTGCTGATGACAAAAGTATTTCATATTTTCTGAAAGCATTTTAAAGATGTCTTATAAAGTTGGTGTTGTGTCCAAAAAGAATCGTGCTAAATTAGACTACCACTGGTTTTAGATTTTACACAGAAGTAATTTTATTCTGTATATTTGTTAAAACTATTTCTAGCGATGGTGATTTTAAAATGCTGAATCTACTAAAAATCTCTTGACATGTAACTTTATATTACTTTTTTTAAAACAATATCATTTATAACATGTGTTCAGGAATTAACCCATCTTATTGTAATGCACTTTATAAGCTTTAAATATTAATTATTATTATTATTATTGTTATTATTATTATTATTATTATTATTATTATTATTGTTATTGTTATTTATTTGTGATAATTAAACTTAAAATCACTTTTCACAATATTAAAATTATATTACTAATATTTAAGATATCTTTATAATATATATATATATTATACCAGGTGTGTTCATAAGAGATAACCAATGTACTCTACTTGTAGGTTTAGCTGGGTTCAAACCTTATTTATCATAAATGTATAATTTTATATTATAAATATTACATGAACGGACCAGCCCTTCGAGCAGAGGGGAGAATACCATCACTAAATGATATCCACAGTCAGACCAAGCTATGCAATGCATAACATGATTACATTTCCAGATCGTGGCTCATCTTGACTTCTAGATTCAAACCCCTACTATCCAAGCACTTTATTTGTTTTGAGGTAAACCTCAGGTACCAGCTAGTTATGAGAACTAACATGTTTGGACAGTAGGCTCATAATCCAGTGCTCAAAATATCCCATGACTAGTTCAATCAAAAGCAATATAATAACAAATTATTGCCTTAATTAATGGTAAAAAGAATTGACCGACAAAATTAAGCTTAAAGATAATTTATTTAACTACATATTTATTATTGTAAATTTTAAATACTTTTATAAGAACTTAATTAATTTAGACAATGTTAATTACACATACTAACTATGCACATACTCTGAATTCATATAATAAACTAGAATAGAACACAGGCATTAAATAATACATGGCACTTAAATGAATACATGAAATCAATATAATATAACAGAGAGTATTTACATACATGACCTTTCAAAACACACACATCAATAGTTTTTTATGCATGCTATAGAGTTCATTATTATTTGACTCTGGGAGGCTTTAAATTATTGCAATGGGTATGTAAATTAGAAATGGAAATAAGAAAATGTTATTTGTTACCTAGGATTTTAGAACATGGATACTTCTTGCTGTTGCTGCTTCAAATGAAACTCTTCCTGACTGGTTGGGTTTGAAGCCCTGTGGAGGTTTTTATGCTTATTATTTCCATGGTACTATTTTTAGATACAATTAGACATCGGGCGGCTTCAGGTTGTTATGCAGGCATCACTTTTACTGGGCAAATTGCTGATCTTCCATTAGACTAAGGGCTGGAGCAAGATTTATATTCCTAAAAGCTGCTCAACATTGCATGGTCTCTGATTCTGGATACATAATAGATTAACTGATTGATTGATTGAACTGCACTGATCTGGTCTTGACCTCAACTGTAATCTCAACTGATTGTAATCTGAACTGAACTGTTTGTCCGATGAAAAAACTAGACTATTTATTAGGATGACCTATTGCCATTTTGTTTTCCAGCTATATTTGTTGTTGAAATTCCTTAGATAAGCTTTTAATCCTGTTGTCTGAGATGTTTTAATTAGTGGCCATTGCAAACTTGTTCTTTTGTGGATTTTGTTTAACTTAGTAGCCATTGCAAATTTGTTGTTTTTAATTCTTAGCCATTGCAAATTTGGTGTTTAATTTTTTAACTTTCTTATTTCATTTTAGCAAGACACACACACATTTTGCTATGTTTACAATTGTTATTAACACACATATATATTATTTCTTTTAAATGATGGGAAAAGATTTTCCTCTTTTTCTTTAATTTAAATGGTGAGATATTTTTAAATATTTGAAAATCAACTACTTTTAATTCTTTCCCGTAAAACTATGAATTAATTGTTTTTAGCAATCTATGCCTTTTTTTAATATTTTAAATGAAGAGAGAGATTTATTCTTGAATGGTCATAACTTGTAACTTCTATTTACTTTCTAAAATTGTTGAGTTAATCTTCCTCCCCCTTTTAATTAATTACTTGTACTTTTATTTCAAACTACTAATAATAGAAAAAACTCTTTAGACTTTTAGTTTTAACATTTCTAAAGCAAACTGCATTTTGTTTTTTTAAAAAAAACTCTTTAGATTTTTATAACTTTATTTATTGATTTATTAACCTTCGCATTATTTATGATAATTTTATTTTAATAATTTTTAGCCAAAAATTATATATATGTACTGATACGATATTGGTACAAATATATATATATATATATATTTCAATACTCAAAATTCATAACTAACCCCAGACTAGCCAAAGAAAATAAACTCTAAAATACAATCAATGATGTCACTATTATAAACAGCCTTATCAAAAGTAAGGAACTACAAGATAACCATTGGTTTTGTTTTAGAGTTTATTTTCTCTGACTAGTCTGGATTAGTTGTGAATTTGTTTGAGTATTTTATTAACTAGTTTAGCTTTAGGCTTATAATTTTTATATTTTATTATATAATGGAGTTCATATGTGCTCTTTTAACACTTTTTGTAATGCATGTGAATTTCATAATTCTAGAGTTAATGGCTATTATGATCAATTTCTAAGATTTTCATTTAGTATGAATATTCTAACTGATCATGATGATCAATCTGAGTCTTTATTAAGTCTATCTATATTAAATATTAATGGCAGCTATATTTCTTGAGCATTATTTTCATAAAATCAGTTCAAATTGAAGAGAAGGTATATCCTAAATTACTACAAACATTTTATTTATAATAGATGATCTATTATGACAGAATCTATGGTGTCATTTCTATAATGAGGAATAGCCATAGATTATGCTTAAAATCCTCCTCTCAACTTTTGATATCAGACACTTCATTTATTTGCAAACTGCTCAGATGAACATGATATTGATTCTAGAGGTGTCAATTATATTGATTCAGTGAATACATAATTACTAATCTCTAACCAAAACAAACAAACAAACAATTTCAATATCACAACTACATCTACATTTATGCAAAAATGTTTACAACACTTAATAAAATAATTTTATTATATTTCTCATAGTTTCATTAATCCTATAATTTAATCAATAATTTATTATATTAATGAAATAACAAAGGAAAATTATTTAAAAGAAATAGATAGGCATATATAAATAGTAAAATTAAAAGCAAAAATAAATAAATTACCAACATTATAGAAATAATAATGTTGAATAACCAATTAAATATCAAAAACAATATTTTATAAAAACATATTACAATTTGACTTTAAATAAAATAAGTATAATACTTTTATTTTTTAAGCTAAAAATATAGAATAATCGCATTGCTTTACCTAGTTCATTACTTGATCTTGTGATCACATTTACTTTCTTCTCTAAAATCTTTACCTCAAGGAGATTGTATATCTGAATCCTGATTTCATACAGCTTTATTAAATCCATAATCATTCTGTTTGGCTGGTTTTCTTGTTTACTTTTAGTTTATGTGCACTTCTGGGTTGTGTGGATTCATCATCTTTGATCTATTTTTTCTTTCATTAAAATAATCAGAGTTTTGTTGTGCATATTTTTTCTCTTTTTGTGATGTTTTATAGCATATTGGCCTCTGGTAGATGAATCCTTATGGATGATGAAAAATATATTTAAATAGTGACAGGCTATTACATTCAAAGCCTGAATTTTAGGACATTTTTCTACTTAATAGCTACACTGTGAACAAATCGAAACAAACACAGACTTGTAAGTTTATCCACACATAGCAAATTATTTATATAATATATTCATTGTCTTCACATAATATATTAGAAAATAGTCACTGTTTTCATCTTCTGAATTTCTGGTTTCACCTCCACAAAATTCAGCATCGCAATTTTACCGACAACATTCGTTTCTTAAGATTTCACCCACTGATGTTACTGTTCCTGTCTTATCAAACAAGTTACTTCTAAAAAGAAAAGAACTCATATAATTAATTTTGATCTCCTTAATACTTTACTTCATAACTATTTGAAAGCATTTTTTTCTCACACCTATATTATCTGATATCCCTCTACCACATAAATTCTTGGCTATTCTTTTTTTTCCTAATATTATTTTAATTCTTTATTTTTTCATTTTATATAAACCATAATATAATGTTACCTACATTTAAGTCAGACATTTACTAAATTCTACTATATAAAATATACAATAAATTATATTTTAACAAAATGTCAAGATATTCAGAACCAATTAAACTTGGAACTTTGTTTTGTTTATTTAATCAAATAAATCCATATTTTTGATTTTAATTTAACTTAGAATTTTTGATTCTAATTTATTTTATCTTAAAATTTTGTTTTGTTTTATTTTAATTACATAAAACTTATTCTACTAAAATGAACCTACTAATTACTATGAAAAGAAATAGATAACAAATTTTTTTTGTGTTTT
This sequence comes from Epiperipatus broadwayi, assembly GCA_028023455.1. Taxonomy (NCBI): domain Eukaryota; kingdom Metazoa; phylum Onychophora; class Udeonychophora; order Euonychophora; family Peripatidae; genus Epiperipatus; species Epiperipatus broadwayi. Next base: position 66,226 of record JAQFVV010013702.1, on the reverse strand, counting down.
TCTTGTATATTTCTATGTGTGTGAGTGTAGGCCTGTGTATTTATGGTCAGCATCAGCACATGCTATAATTATTAATATATAAATAAATAACAAAAATTATACACAGACATACATACACATATACATAACATAATACATTATTGTTGGTGTTAGGAATGGTTTGCTTCTTAAAATATGTTTTTACCATTGTATTCAAATGGTTTTAATCTTTTTTTTTTATTTTTCTAGATAGCCTCTGAAGAGTGGATGACCTGTGATGTATTACATTCTCCTATCTTTGCCTGTTATGAGATAATTGAAGACTAAAATCATCTGAAATGATTATATAATTTCAATATATATATATATATAAAGAGCCTGCTAATAGCTCTAAACAAGCTTATTTATTATTTTTTTAAGATAAATACTACAAAGGAACATCATAGATAAAGGCTTCAGGTACTTTCTCTTATAGCATTTATCATAAAAAATAAAGAAATAAGCTTGTTTAGAGCTATTAGCAGACTATTTATATATTGCATATTGGTAATGCAAGCTATATAGATCATGTGACATGTGACTGAATTTTACACTTGATGGTATTTCCTTTAATATATGTATATTGTAACCTTTGTTTGGTTAGTTGTATTTAAAATAGAAGATAAAACATATATTATAACCAAAATATTAAATGTAAAGAATATACAAATATAGTAATATTAATTTTGATACATAATGTATACAAATAGCTTAATCTGTAGGGTTTAAAGATAGCATTCTGTGGAAGAATACTTTTTATTTATAATTATTTATATTATAAACAGTCATATCATAGTTTTTAATAAATACAAGCACATTTACAGTATATCTATATACATTTATAGGTTGTATTAAAAGTTACAGTAGTAAGAAATAAAATTTCAATTTATTTAAATCACAATGATCCTTTAAATGGTGAATGTATAAGTATGTGTGCAGAATTCTAGTAAATAAGAATAAAAATTATTTATTAGAAGATAATAATTTATTTTATACTACTACTACTACTACTACTATTACTACTACTACTACTACTACTACTGCTACTGCTGCTGCTGCTACTGCTACTGCTGCTGCTGCTACTGCTGCTGCTGCTACTGCTACTGCTACTACTACTACTACTACTACTACTACTACTACTACTACTACTACTACTACTACTAATAATAATAATAATAATAATAATAATAATAATAATAATAATAATAATAATAATAATAATAATAATAATAATAATAATAATAATAATAATAATAATAATAATAATAATAATAATAATAATAATAATAATAATAATAATAATAATAATAATAATAATAATAATAATAATAATAATAATAATAATAATAATGTATTTTAGATAAAAATATTGTTATTAAATGTCTTATTTAAAATCAGTTAATATTACAATCTATTAAAATTATAATTCTATTTTAAATTTAGGTTTAAAAGTTATTTATTTTAATAAGATTTTAAATATTTATTAATCTTCATCATTTTTAAATAATATAGACAAAAAGATAATTATGCAAAAATTTCTGGTTGATTTTGAGACATTGACCAATAAAATTAATTAGTTTTTTGACATCACACTATCTACAGTATATAAAGTAATAGCAGATGAACTTGTGAGGGAAAATTCATTAAAAATAAGAATGAACAAATGTTTCATTAAATTCTTTATAAATTATAAAATTTTTACTATATTTTATTTTATAAATAAGTGGAAGTGATTAAATAACTAGCTGAATAGTAATACAATATATTTTAAGAGTGGTCTATCTCAACAACGAAGTATATAAACCTAAGTTTCTCAGTGATTTAATTACAGTCTTGGATGTTAAATCATAATTATAATGACAACTAATAAAATTTTAAAGAAACAGTAATCATTTGGGAAAACAATGGAAAAGAAGGATAAACTACAATTACCTAGAAAGTGCAGATATTGTTGCATAAGAGAACATTTAGTTATCTCTACAAGTTTAAGTAATTAGCATTATTAAGTTATCTATTCAGAGGAATTTTTATGTAATACAAAGCTTTAGTTTTTATCAACTTATAAAGTTAATTTATAGAACTTTAAATTACTAACTTTATGATAAGTTATAAGTCTAGTTGAAAAAAATTCTTTCTTAAAAGTAAAATAACATATATTATATTTAAATTTGTAAATTAGAAAAGGCATATTTACTGTATGATTAATTTGTTATAAAACAGTTTATTATGAGAACAGCTATTTATTATATTTTTATATGAGATATTCCACTTATAAAGAGGAAGTATTTTTGTTACCTTAGCAAATAGAATTAACTTTTTAGGAATGGAAGCACACTACATCTTTTTTATAATGATTTTATTTTACTTGCCACTATGTAATAGCTAATATTGAAATGGTATATTGCCTTCATTATATGTTTCACCTATTTACCCCTATATCTCTATCTATGCCAGGTTTAAACCCTGAAAGGATACTTATCTAAAGATATTAACACTGTAGTATATGTGATGCCAAACACATATGTGTGAATATAATGTCTGTAATATAATTGATATAGCTATATTGCACCAGATATTTATTCTAAAGTCATATGTATTTTAATTTATCGTTTATTTAAATTGAAATCACAAAGTGGGGGTGAAAATAATAATCAAATAATAATAATAATAATAACCACTGATCTCAAATGGCTTTAACAAATAAATACTTATTAATTAATTATTGCCTAGCTCCTAATAATAATAATAAATTTAATCATGAGACTGTGTTCTCATGCTAAGAGATACAGATTGCTTTAAAGTCAAATAAGTATCAAAGACATATTTGATTGCAAATCCAACCCTTAAAGAATTACAATCATATTTCCATGACTAACAATAATAATTCTACTTCAATAAAGCTAATATAACATTTCAACTAAATATTTAATAATGACAATACTAAAATTTATTATAATAATAAATTAATATTTATAGCTTTAATTTAAATTAAATTTTTTATCTGAATCACTATATCTTAATTTCTATCTCAGGGAATATCACATTACAGAAGAAACATGGATAACAAAGAATACTTTATGGAAATTCAATAATCCAGACAAAATATAAAAACTATAAAATAATAATACAATAACACATTCCTTAATAAATTACAATAACTTTGTTCTGCAATATGATAACTAAACCATAAAACTAATTACTTTAGGTCTTATACAGTTTTAAATCAATTAAAGAAATATCTCTGTTATAATTTAAGAAATATAATAAAATATAATTTTTATTATTAAAATATTAAGAAATCATCTCTCCTGATGACTTTTAATAATAATAACAATATATCTTATAATCCAGAGTTTTTTCTCTGTCTAGTTAGTTTTAATTACTTATTGAGTAATATGCATTTTTATTATTGCTTTAAAAATTTCCATCTCTCAATAGAAGTCTCTGGAGTATCCATGAAATTATATGTAACTGCCACTGAGCAAAACCCACCTCAACATCAGACTTAAGTGTGATGTAAAAGAGTCTCTACACCTAGTATATTATATTATGGTGCTAATTAAATTATATTCCATTTTATAATTGTAATTCTCTTAGGTTACAGTGAGTGCCTCAACTGTAGGGGTATATTAAATATATTCACGATATATTCCCATTTAGCCATTAATCTCTCTCTTTTTTAAGGTTACAGTTGGTGTTCCCATTTATTAATTCTATATATATCATTTCTTTCAGGTTACAATAAACATAGACATATAAATACAATTTTTTTTCTCTCTTTTTTATACAAAATAAATCTTTTTTTTTTTGATAGTGGATTCCTATGGAAGATGATTCTGTATCTGGATACATTGACATGTAGATAATGTAGGTAACTGATATAGAATAAGGTCTGATTAAAAACTAGTAAAGTTCTGAAGTGTCATAAAATATTATTAAGAGAAGTATTTATTTTATATATGGCAAATAAATGTAGTGAACAGTTAATGTCATTAATATTATTTAGAGTTCTATTATAAAATAAGTTTTTAAATCAGAAGTTTCAAAAACAGAATTGAATATTTAAAAAAAAAAGGTTTTTAGAGTAAATTTCACTTACATATCTTTGTTAATTGACCGAAATTTATTTGTTATTGACTTCAATAAAATATGATAATCGTTAGATAATAATTTGCCCAAGTGTTAATGGTGAAACAAATGGTTTGAATACTAGCGATCCCATCTGAATCCTTTTGCTTACTCAAGCACCATCTATCTTCTTTACCAGATAATTGTAAAAAAATTCAAAAAACATTTCCAGGGAAATAACCTAAATTAATAACCTTCAATTATATCAGTCATAACAGGTTATAAAAATAAACAAGTGTGGAAACTTTCAAACAAAACTTAAAAATGATTTTTGAAGGATGTTCTTTCATTGTAAAATTTTGTTCAACAAGTTTTCCAGACACCTTAGTACACATACAAAACTTAATGCATTTAACATAACACATTTTTCTCCCACTCCCCTTTCCTTTTTTTATTTATAAAATTCTATAATCTCTTTTTTTAAAATAAAATAGTAACCAAAAATAAAGTTAAATATCAAGAATAACTATTACTTGCTATTACTATTATTTTATTAAAACTAAGTTTTATTCAATTATTTATTTATATATTTAAATGTTTTAATACATAATATTATCATTTACACAAGTATATATGTAGAACATGTTTTAATAAAATAAACATATATAATAGAATCATTATTAATCTAAGATTTTTATTTTAGCATGCCAAAAATACTTAGAAATTAAAGATATTGAATAAAGATACATATCACAATTTATTCATTGCCACTGGATTTAAAACTATATCCTATAAGATATTAAAACTAGACTATTATAAGGTAAGAATTTATATATATTAATAATTATTAAAGCTAAACATTTTTTATTTATGAACACAGATTGCCAATCTATGATTGATTACTCAGAAAGTCAGAGATATTTGAGAATCTTAAAGGGAGATTGAATATTTAATAGTCCCGTTCAGCAGAATCAATTACGAAATCTTTAACTCTCTCACTTTACAAATTCTAATCTGCACAGAAAATAATAAACAATCTTTGGATAGTTATATTCTCATATATTACTTGTTCATTTTTTTCTCTCATAATTAGTAATATTAAAAACAAGAATACATTTTATTTATTTTTAAAATTGGTTATATAATAAAAACATTTTGAGTAAAATTATACTCTCGTAATCAATTGTTTGATCATTCTTAATTTCTAAAGTTAAGAATCATCAGCTTCTTTTTTTTAAAGAATGTTAAATACTAACCAGTGTTGTCTATTTGTGAGTTCTTATTAACAAGTTGTTTGTATTTGAAAAGTTTAAATAAAGTTTAAAATTTTCTATACATTCAACATTTACTAATAGATGATTGAAATAACCCAACATATTTTCATAACTAATATACTATCATCACAAACCTTCATGCAAATATTAACGTTTTTGATTGTTTCTTTAATTTGCTTTGATTGATTCACTGCCATATTTTTTTAACCAAACTTTTATTCTATGAAAATTATCTAGATCAGCAGCTGAGCGTTTCAATTATGAAGAAATCATATCATTTTTTATGAAACATTTATTTGACAATACTTTTTCTTTTCTGATAAAAATCACTTGATTGTCTAAATCAGAATTTGGCTCAACTTTCGTATTAGAAGTACTGATGTTTTGATTTTTTTCAAAAATCTTTTTAAAGGTAAATATCTATGGCCATCTAGTGGAAAAATAAAGTGTTAACTTAAAAAAAAAGACATTTTAGAATTATTTAGATTTTTAAATATTTTATTTATTTGGATAAAATATTTATTCTATACATATTTTCAATTTTATAGGCAAATATTTGTAAAAAAAGATTTTGTATAAAAATATTTCAACATTTAATAGCATTCAAAAAGTAAATATATATAGTTACCTATAAAATCAATATTTAAACATAAAAGGAAACTTGAAAATAAATCAGTTACAATAAAAAATTTTTATAAAAAAGTGCCATCAGACAAACACAAAATATTTTAGAATTTATCAAAAAACTGAACAAAAAAATATATATGCACTGTTTTTTTTTCCAAAAGACAATAATTTATCATTAAGTACCAAATGCAATTTAAAAAAAAATCATATTGAATGTTTATAGATAAATATCAATATAAATATTTATATAAGCATAAAAAAATTCAAAAAATTTCGAAACATCTTAGATGTTTCTTTGAATTAACTCAAAACTTCAATTACCTTAGGGAAAAAATAAAATAAGAATAAATTTCAGAAAATGTTGCAAAAAAAAAAAAAAAAAATAGTAACAGTTGTAGAAAATAATGTGAATAATGTAATCAAATTAATTGACTGCTAATAACTCTTTATTTTTAAAAAAAAGGAGAGAGTAAATTCAGAGTAAAAATCAAAATATTAATTAGTTAAAGAAAATAACCACTTATTAAATTACCCAAGACTAGACTTTGACTGGAATCTTAACATTATAAAATGTAACAAGAATATTATTGTGTTTTGTATTATATTGACATCTTTTAGATTTAAGATTTAAACTATCAACTTCTGAAAAAATAATCTAAAATAGTATATAAAATTTGAAGCAATTGTGACTTATAGTAATTTAAATAAAATCATCTTCAATCTTAAATCTATGTAAAATATCTTCAAAGAGTTTGCAACTCTTAAAATTTTTACAAATGAATTTTTTTCCGAATATTCAATATTCAGTTTCTTGTTATTTAAAAATTTTTGAAACTATATAAAAAAACAACTTAGATTATATTATTTTAAATATATATATAATATTAATTTATACTTCACTTGACTATATAATTCTTTTGCATATATTAATGCATATGCATGAAGCAGTTTTGTTCTGTTTATATCATACAGCTGTGCACATTTTGGATGGCAAGTAATAATTATGGTGCTGGCTACTAAAAGTGCATTCAGCTACATAATATACAGCAACTGATTCATGATTCATACAACTGACTAATTAACATATACAAAAGAATTATATATATATATATATATATCAGGCAGAGACTCTTACCCTATCTGCCATACAGAGTGCCACTAGGCTATTCGAACCTAAAAAATTTATATAGTAGGCAGATACACCTTAGGGAAAGATCCAACTTTCATTTGATCAATAACTCCAGCCATTAGCTCAAGGAGTAGTTGAATCTTATAATATAAATTTTTAATGGTATTTTAGTTATATATTTTAAAGTATTATTGATAAAGATAAAATAATAAATCACTGCCATTATTAATAGCACGAACATGTATTATGCACACATATAAAAACAAATTTGAGGATTTGATAATTAACATTATTTTAGATTTAAATTAAATTTTTTTGTAATTTACACAGATAGAAATTTTTATACAATTTAATATTTTATAATGTTAAGTATAGACAGACTGCTTTCAAAACATTTAACCTTAAGCTAAAAGTTCATAGATGAACCAAAACTAGCTTTCTGATATACAAATGGAAACAATGCAACATGAAAACATTAACATAAAACCATGCTATCAGGAATGTGCATCTGTAGCATATTATTAAAGATGTGATCCTCACCTAGTACATGAATTTGCATTTTTCTGGTGAAAGAATCAGATATAAAAATATTGAGAAATGAAAAATGCTCCATATGGAGGGAGAGTGGTCCTTGCTGTCTTATAGTCCCTATCCATAGAGCATAATAAATCAAGTGGTGGAGGAAATACTTTTCTCACCAATAACAACATGATGGCTATACTTTTGGGCCATGCATTTATGGGATTCATGCCCTGTATGTTAACACACTAATATAAATCACCATAGTCCAAAATTAACTCTACATAATTTAATCTAAACTTAACAACTCTATGCAGCCATCTACACTTAATTCTAAATTTAATAATTTATTTACCTAAAATGGAAATGATTGCTATCAAATGTTATACATAAAAATATTAATAACTCATTTGTTTGCGGGTCAGATAAGAGTTCACTTAAAAGTTACACTTAGCTTATGAATTGAAAGCATACTTAAGATATCTATTAAAAGTTCATATTGATAAAAGTGTATACTTCTCTGGTAAGTCTTTACAAATCCTCCAGATTGTGGCAGGTTTATGGAAGCCCAACCTAATTCTCACATTTTGTGTAGATTGTTCTCTTTGGAGATGAAACCATTGCTTGCCACACTTTCACAAGGCTGTCTCAGCCAGTGCAAACAAAGGAAACTAAATCTATAGCAAGACTCCCACATCATGGAGTCTGCAATACATCTGCAGTTTATAGTAGATCAGTAGTCAATCCATTTTTTAATCAATCAATTATTTTTCTTTTTATAGCATTGGGCCTCCCTTAACATTAAATTTTCAGATCGATCGCTTCAGACATTGCTCTGATCTTATTGGCCACAATGGTTTTCCTTTTTGGCTCAGATGCTTGTTAATAGCTGTATTGGCTAGTCTGCTACAAAGCAGAAAACATCATAATCTTTAATTTTTATCTCTTATATGACTTTTCCATCATTTAAGTGCCCCAAGGGCTAGTTTGCTTTAAATTTATTATATTTTAATATAACAATTATTTCCATTCTAAGATTTAAATATAATTTTTTCCATTCTAAGATGTAAACATATTTTTTTCTTGAATAGAAGCTAATTAACATTTTTTAATTTTACATTACTTTTAAACAAAAATACTAATATTTGTTTTTAGATTTTACTTTTAGATTATTACTTTTAAGTACACCTGGGTATCTTTTTGTGAAGATTTTTTTAAAAGTGATTTTGAAGTTATGCGATTCATGTTTCTTCTTAATATCTTTTTATGTGGTTTTCTTTTATGCGATAATGAAATTCATATTTCATTTAAAATTGGGATTTTCCCATTTTATATACATGCATTAAATTTTACATACTTTAAATGTCTGTTGGAAAAAGGTTTGACAATAAATTTAGATGCTGTGGAAGATTTAAAAAATAATACTGGATCAGAAGTGCAACATGTTCGTTTCACAGCAAAAATGAACTTCTAATCAATTGGAAAATCATTTTGTTGTTAATGACATGACTTATAAACTAAATTTCAATGAGAGCTAAATAGCTGTATGTCTGTGTTATGTATGTGTATGTTTATATTTTCTTTTATACACATATATACATGGAGAAACGTTTAGAGCAAAAAAGTTACAAGTAAAAATAGTTAAGAACATATGTTCATGGACATGTTTGTGGTCTGATACTTTAGTTATATCAGGTTTCAATTGGAAAAAGTCAAAATTCTTGAATAAAGAGGAAAAGGTACAGATAATAATATTTTGAGAAGCTGTTCACATGATAATGGCACATAATTCCATAAAACAGCTGAGGGTGACATTTTATAATATTTGAAAACTACTTATTAAAGCATGCTGTTAAAATAAAAGTGGGGAAATCAAGTGGACCATAATTAAATAAATAAAATTTCTCATAACTGTTATCTTTGAAAGAATAGCCTAGTTCATTAGAGTACTTTTATATTCAATCAATATTTATGAATCTAAACATGTCAGGTGGGATTGTCTTGCTAGTACTGTCAATGGTCAGGACAGAATATCTGAAGGAGAGAGAAGAATACTATCACTTGAAACATTATGTAATATACTAAATTGTGCCTTAGTACTACTAATAGAATGTGCTTTAAAAGTTTAAAGAAAGTTTAATTTAAAAAAAAAAAAAAATAACAATTAATATTAGATGATGGAAATAGTCCAACATATAATTACAATTACAATACCATCATAAACTTTTAGGTAAATACTAGTTCAAACATATATTTCAAAATTCAGAATAAGAAATTAACAGACCATCTTCATAAATGTTTTGCTTTTATTTATATTGCATTGTGGGATTAGTATACGATTGTCATTTCATGTAATCAATTATTACACTTTAATGTTAATTATTTTGGAGAGCCGATATTCTCATCATTTTGTATTCTTATATAAGTGTGATTTGGTACTATAGCTGGTATGATACATTTGTACAGGTATACAAGGACTTACTGTTTAACAACTTTTTGAATCCAAGTTAACATCATTAAAAAAAAATTATTTTAAGACTGAATCATAAAGTCCTATATTTTGATAAGAGTCAACACATCTTACATTTATTTTTGTAGTTATATTGGGGATATAATCACCACCATTATTTAATCCTGATTCTTACTTTCAACAATATATAAATGCATATGTGTGTGCATAAAATACTTCTACAAAAGTAATAGCATATTGTGTCTGATAGTTATTTAAGATGGAAATTTTAGAAATTGTCAACAAGTTTAGGATTTTTGAGCAATAGACATCCCATAGTTAACTCTAGACTATTGATCCAAAATTAATTTTGTAATAAGGATTTAATTATTTTTAATTATAAAGCAAAACATGAATTAAAACTGCTAAATACTCTCTCAACTTAGCATTTGGAAAACTTGGTGAAGAGTAATGCTTTCTCGTTCACCATTTTCTTTTGAAGGCTTTGCTTTGCAGTAACTATGTAACAGCAATTTTACTCTTTTTTTATCTTTACATAAATAATGTATTTTAGCGTAACATTTTATATTAAAGGGTTGCTCCAATTTATATTATAGCTAGCGTAATTACCACAAAAAATATTTTTATCTTTTAATTTACAATAAAAGATAAAATGAAAATTGTGATATATTCAATTATAATTAATCAAAGAATATATGTGTATCCGCAGATAAATATTATATATGTTGTAATAGAATAAAAAGTTGCTCTACATGTTTATCAACATTTTATAATTGATAATAAAAAAAATGATAAAATAACCTTTTATTATTGCCATTAAAGTTAGAATATTATTTGTAACAGGATAAAAATGTTATATTCTTTTTTTAATGCACCATATATTTGTCAACCATTTGTAACGAACTGCATATGACTGAACAATGATAGATTGTTTCTATTTAATTTGTTTTGTAGACTGTAACCCTATTTATAACAGAATAAATATGTGTATGCTATTCTCTATTATAGCCCCAATAATTTAGGTGGAATTTGTAACAGATCAAAAATGTACAATGAGAAACAATAACTTTATCTTTCTTATTGTATTGCCAAATCCATATAATATTAAACCATCTATGCTCTCTATTACTGTTTAACAATGTGGTACTGTTTTATTAGCTCATGTCAGTCACTTGATGATGTTATTTATATGCAATAACACAAATATGCTACTTACATGGAAGCCATCAGCCTTATTTCTATGCAAAAGCACAGAAAGAGTCTGTTTTGCATGCCATTTTGGTAGCTGGACTGTTGCTTCATGTTATGCACTTTATCCCAATGCTTACAGTTCAAAATTCACTATAGTATCATGTGAGAATATCTGGACTTCAGTTGCCACAACTCTTTAAATATGCATGTCTAAGTAATTAGCTTGCAAGTCATCTGACCTACTATTATCTCCTAACAATTGTAAATCCATCATGACACTTCCCTACTCAACATGGAACTTTCAAAAAATTTGGAAAAGGTACATCCAAGCAAGATTTTTGACTAGCTCACATTTGTGCAAGAACATGTCCATGACAAATAAAATGGCTGATTGCAAAACTGAGCAGTTCAAATTGTGCCAACTGCTGTCCACTGAAGTTGGCACAATGGTCTTTTTACAGGTCAACATACTCCTACATGCCAAGAAATGTGTGTATGATAAAATGATAAGACTCAAGATGTTCAAAATCATCTTGTAGTTCAGATGCAAGTCCCATTCCTGTTGCTGAAAGTGTTCACTTTGAAAGGAGAACTGCTTTGATGTCTCCAGAATCCTGTTTGTTTTGAAAGCCTTAGTGCGAGCCAGGTTCAGGAATAAAGTGTGCTTTGGTAGCTTATGTCCATTTCTTTGGTTTGCCCATTTAGGAGGAGTTCACTCTGGGCATCTCCAGTATTTAATGATTGGCCTATGAAATATTTCAGAAAGCAATAAATGAACATAGACACATGATACCAAGTATTACACAGTATTGTAGACACAGTCAAATAACTTTATTAACCTTAATATAAAGGTATATCATCCCATATGTTACTATGAAACAAAAAAATAATCCATTTTGAAATGAATAAAAAATCATTTTTCCTTAAAGACATTTAATTAATTTAGATGTGGGTATTATACCAGCATTTTATTCTTAGCATGAGTAATTATTAATAGCTATCATAATTGAACTATTTATGTATATAGATCTGATTCTTATTGAATATATAAATCTATGAAAAAGATCACACAGTACTTCTCTATTCTAAATATTAAATTAGTAGATAGGTATATAACTATTTGCCTTCTAATGCATAATTAATTAATACATATCTGGTTTGATTAAGTATACATATATAATAAATATAACTTGCCTAATTTATTTACAAACAAGTTCCACCTTACATAGCAGGGTGATAGTAAAATTTAAAAAAAAATAGTTTAGAACTTATTTTAATTTCTATCATCCAACTTCTTCTCATTTATATACATATATTCCACAATATCAACTAAATAACAACTAAACAAACTAGTTGATTTTGTAGATATAGTAACATACATTAATATATAAAGATATTAAAAATTATTTTTTATGCCAGTGGCCCAGCAATGTCATATTTCTGTGTTTTTGCATAGCATCAACACCATCAAGCAGCTGCCATGAACTAATAGAACAGTACCTACAATTTTATTACAACCCACTATGACAGTTTCAATCGCTCCAGCAATATTCTTCAGAACTTCTATTAAGATTAGAGTTAAGGTTTGGAAATATAAGTAGAAATTCTGAAGATTTCTGGGGCAATCAAAACTGTCATACTGGATTGCAATACATAGTTATAAAGAGTGTAGATAATTTGTCATTATATGGAGAAATAATAACTCTAGTATAACCTGAATATAATATAACTCAGTTGTTGATCACACCATATAACAGAGTGAAAATGAGACCTGATGTTAGACATCATTTGTAACTGAATAAAATATAAATCAAATAAAAATAATAGCAGGATAATAAAGAAAGATTAAAAATATATCCTTTTTGTAATGTGTCAAAGCATCACCAGGAAGTGAACCCTGGGACAACTGCTTGTAAAGCAGCTGTGCTAAACACTCAGCCATGCTTTCAGCATGCCAAAAATAATAGTCATTTTATACTGCCCTGTGAATAATAATATTCATAACAGAATAAATTTAATATACTAATCTAAATAAATATCAACCAATAAATACTTATTAAATAATTATTCAGTACTTAATATAACTTTTTGTCTAACCACCTACCCTGACTATTAACTATCCAAAAACAAAATGGTCATGATAAATTTTATTATAGCATCATGAATTCAAACAACCTTTAGAATAAATAGATGTTAAACAAAATTATCATTTCATATATCTTAAATATAAACCTTACTTAAAATAGATTAAAATAAAGCAATTAAACCAAATATCACTGTCTCAAAATAATGATATATGCTTAAAATGTATTTTATTTATGATCAAATGAGAATAATAAATCATGCAATAAATGATTTTTAATATACTTAATGGATCAAAGATTGCTTATAATAATATAAACTTATGCTACAATTTAAAGATGATTATATCTACATAAAATAATTCATGAATAATTAAAATAACAGCTTCATTATTTCTTATAAGTTTACAATGTTCATAATATGTAAATAGACATATGACCCAATAATTAATTTTAATCCCTGGTTTAATAAAGTGATAAATAATAATAACTCAGCATGCTATACTCATATTAATTTACTATTACTAATCACACTATTTATAACAAGATAAAAGGTAATAAAATATAATTAATGCAAATTATTCTGAACTATAACAGAACAAAATATACTACTACCAGCTTTATAATTGAATAAGATAAAGATCATAATGAACGACCAGAAACTCAATATTGTAATTATCTAAACAATAATAATTTAGATAAAACATGCAAATATTTGATTATGATTATCATCTAAAGTTATAGCTATTCAGATAATAACTACACAATTCAATACAAAAAATATAACCATGCTTACTTACCAATTCTGAGATTTGACTTCTGAAATATGTGTGATAGTTACCTCAAATAAATTTTATGATATAGTCAATTGCTGGTTTAGCATGAAATACATATATTGGTGATTATTTATCTTTTCAACATATATGTGTTTGGGTGTATCAATATTAAGAGATAGTGTGGAGAGTGGTGGGTCATGTGAAAGTCTGTGTTCATATACACTATGTATGATATAGTCAATTTATCTTGTCTCATTTAAATGTTATTAAGCAATAAGTTCATATTGCATACTTGGACAATAATCAGACAAGTTTATTTGATTTATGTTAAATTAAAATTTATTAATAATTTATCAATTGGAGATTAATGGGCAATCATATATGCAAATTTTGCATTAATGTTAATTAATGATTTATTATACATTCAATTAGACTGTATGTGTACATATTGATTGTTTATGATCTATTCATCATATACATATATGTGTGTATGTGTGTGTGTACAAATTGATTGTTTATGATCTATTCATCATAAATATATATGATGAATAGATCATAAACAATCAATATGTACACATATAGTCTAATTGAATGTATAATAAATCATTAATTAACATTAATGCAAAATTTGCATATATGATTGCCAATTAATCTCCAATTATTTAATACCAGATACAAAACATATATGTCTATATGTCACAAATGTGTTGTAGAATGCTCATAATTTCCAAATTATAAAAGTTTAATATATACACCTTACTTTATATATATATGATCAATAGATGGTGTCTTTACCAAAACCGCCGAAACAAGTGTAAAATATTTTTACATAAACGCAAAAGGAGTCAGAATTAACTACCTCTTTCATTTTGCTCACCTCCAGATCAGCTGATTTCAAGCTGGTTTGCTTTCATCAGTGGAAGGATAGAGCTATAGAAACTAGGTCTAAAGACTGACTCTCAAGCGTTTATGCAAAACGTTTATATCAGTTTGCAAGTGTGAATTTTTCAGACCGGTAAAGTCTTCAAACTCAGCCTAGCAAGCTAGATATCTATATGGGTCTGATCTCAGTTCAGTTTCACCACATAGTCAAAGTCTCTGCAATATATATCATTGCAAGAAAACTTTAAAGGTACATTTATGAAAAATAAAAACAACACGTAACCTGCTATCACTTGTTATTTATGATCATAAATAACAAGTGATAGCAGGTTACGTGACTAACTTGTTTTTATTTTTCATATATATATATATATCAAAACTACCCCAAATCCAAAATTAAACCAGACCAGCATAAAATAATATCAAAACACAACCTAAGGTTTCACTGCTACAAGAAGACTTCTCAAGTGTAAAGAACTACAAAAACTAGACAATGTATATAATATTAAAAACTACCCACAAATCCATTCACTTCCCATCCACTCTTAATATTAAAAGAACTCTTAAATAAGTTAATTGCTTCAGAATAATAAATTTTCAATAATAAAGACTCTTTAATTCTTCTTTTGATTTCATTTCTCTCAAAGAAGACAACCTTAGCTTCATCAAAATTAATAATGTGGCCTGTATCTTTTTCATGGACATACAAAGCAGAATTAAGATATCTATTTTTAACTCTACTTTTATGAACCTTTATTCTTTCATTTAAACTCAAACTACTCTGACCTATGTAAACCTTCTTACGAAATAAACAAGGAATAAAATATACTACACCAGGAATAGTTTTTCTATCAAAAACTTCTTTTGTATTATTTAATAAATTATTCAATGTAACACCTCTTTTCCAAGCAATTTTCTTATTTCCAAACAATCTACTATTTGTACACACAATTTTATAAGAAGACAATTTAAATGGCAAAGAAATAAAATCATATTTTTCTTTAACCTTTACATCCTTACACATATTACTATTAAATAAAATACTTTTAACAAATTTATCAAAGTATCCAACACTCAAGTAATCTTTATAAAATTGATATTTCTGAAACAAAGCTACCCCACTAGAATTATTTAATTTAATATTTCTATGACAATAATTCCTTAAAACAGCTACTTTATGAGATACAGACTGATAGCTATCAGGTTTAATTATAGATTTTAATTCTTTACTTTTAACTAAATGACTGCACAATAAACAATTAGTTTCTACATTTCTAATCACCAAAAGATCTAAAAATTTTAACTTACCAAAATCTAACCCCCCTCCTTCTAACATAAATTTTATAGAAAGATCAAAACAATTAAACTCATTTACAAATTCCTTCAATTTATCATTCTCAACTACAAATAAACAATCATCAACATATCTGACAAATAATTTTACATATAAACAATTCTTTTTAATAATAATTTCTTCTTCCATAAAACTAATATAAACTGAACATACTAAAGGAGAAATAATATAACCTATTATCCACCCTTCCTTAATCTTACAAAAATTACCTTTATAAGTAAAATACATAGAATCTTCCAATAACAAAAGCAAATCTTTAATTACCTTAATTTTATTTTTTGATAAAGAACTTTTCTTAATCAATACAGACAAAAGAACATCAATACTGCTTAACCTATTAACAGACTGATACATATTTTCAATATCTAAACTTCCAAATACCCAACTACTTTCCATTTTAAAATTATTAATCTTATCAATCTTATTAAAAGAGTTCTTTTAATATTAAGGGTGGATGGGAAGTGAATGGATTTGTGGGTAGTTTTTAATATTATATATATTGTCTAGTTTTTGTAGTTCTTTACATTTGAAAGGTCTGCTTGTAGCAGTGAAACCTTAGGTTGTGTTTTGATATTATTTTATGCTCGTCTGGTTTAATTTTGGATTTGGGGTAGTTTTGATTTTATATTGACTAGTTTAGCTTTATGCTTGTAATGTTTACATTTTAACGAGTTTTTTGTGTTGAAGAGTAGTTTTGCTGATGTAGGGTAAAGATTTTTTTTTTCTTTTATTATTGATATATTTTATTAATGATATTAATTATTGCCATTTTATTATTGATATATTTTTTGTTTTTTAATTATTGATATATTTGAATGTCATTTATGTATATTATGTTTGTTGTTTGAGTTTGGGTTGAAAGAGTATATTTGTTATATATATAGAAGTTGTGTGTATGTTTTTATTGGGTTTTAATTTATAAGGGTATTGGTAATTGGGTTTTTTAGTATGGGTTTGTGGAGTTTAGTTTTTAATAATTTTCCATTTAATGATATTAGAAAGATTAAAAATTTGTCTAGATTGAGTGATAGGATACAGTCTTTACGATGGCAGATTTATTTTCTTAAAAAATGTAGGGAATTTAGTGTTTTTCCTAGGTGCTGTGTTATTAATTTTAGTAGAAATAAAAAGTTGCTTCAAAATATTGTCTTGCGTTGTTAGCCGAGAGGTATCGCAGCCACCCCACAAGCAAGTAGTTGGTTGCAGACGGTTGTGGGTTCGCGTCCCGGCCGATGCTATGACACATGAGGAAAAAAAAAGTTACAAACATATATATTGAATAGTTTTTTAAAAGATACGTTTGTAAGGTTTTATAAATTTATTTATCTATATAAAAAAAATAGATATTATTTAGAAACGAGGCAATATTTTAATTATTCAATTTTGAATTTTTTTATGAGACAATTTAGACAGAATAGGTCAAATTTCTATTGTAAAAAATATGAAAGAAAATTAAAGTGGTTGTTTGGGAAAGTTAATAAAATTTATTGTAGTGATAAAGGGTATGAGAATAATGTTTCTGAGGATAGAGTTGTTAATCTTTCTGATTTGAAGTTAAATGATAGAGAATTAGATATTCTTGGTAAAGGCCCTAATTTTGTTCCATTTCATTCAAAAAATATAGTTTTTGATACAATTTCGTCTATTGAATCTAGTAATTTGAGTGATGAGCAGAAAGTTGGTATTCAATCGATTTTGAATAAAATTTTAAAAAGGAAAGAACAATTTGTTTTTAATCCTGCTGAGATTAAACATCTTAGGAATAGGTTAATTGCTAATGATGTGATCATTTCTCGTGAAGACAAAGCTGGTAGGTTTGTTATTATGAAAGGAGGTGAATTCAAAGAGAAAATGGATAAAGAATTAAATAATAGTAAATATATGTTGTTAGATAAAGATCCAGGTAATTTGATTAAAAGAAAATTGATAGATATTATGAAGAAAATGGTTAATTTAAAAATTTTTAATAGAATAGATTATTTAAAATGCTATCCTAATGATTTTACATCAGCTAAGATGTTTGTGAATATTAAAACTCATAAAGATGGTTTTCCTTTAAGATTTATTTTTGATTTTATAGGTAGTGTTGTAGAGGGTATTTTTAGATTCTTGAATAATTTTTTAAAACAATTTGTTGATTTTGGTCAGTACACAGTTTCTTCTTCTTTTGAGGCTTTTGATAAGATTAATAATTTTAAAATGGAAAGTAATTGGGTATTTGAAAGTTTAGATATTGAAAATATGTCATCATCATCATCATTATCAACCATTATCAATCCACTGCAGGATGAAGGTCTCTCCAAGTTTAATCCATCTTCTCCGATCTTTAGCTTCTCTTCTCCACATCACCCCTACACATTTTCTTATTTCATCCATCCATCTTACATGTGGTCTCCTTCTAGGTCTTTTAAAATCTCTTGGAATCCAGTTTAAAATTTCAATTGTCCATCTATTATCATCTCTTCTAGCAATATGTCCAGCCCAACTCCACTTCAATCTTTTAATTTTTTCAATGAGGTCAGTAACACCTGTTTGTTCTCTTACCCATACATTGCATTTTCGATCTCTTCTTGTTACTCCCAACATACATCTCTCCATACTTCTTTGAGTGGTCTGAAGTCTCTGTATTGATCTTCTATTAAGTGTCCAAGTCTCAGATCCATAAGTAAGAACTGGTAAAACACATTTGTTAAAAACCTTTCTTTTCAAACACATAGGCATATTTCCTTTTAATATCAAGTTATTTCTACCAAAAGCACTCCAACCAAGTTTAATTCTATGATTAATTTCCTCTATTATGTTTCCATCTGTATTAATAATCTGACCAAGGTATTTGTAACTCTTAACTTCTTCTAATTCATCATAATCAATCTTTATTTTCATATTTTGAGCAAATCGATTAAACATTACTTTAGTCTTTTTAACATTTATCTTTAGTCCTACTTTCCTACTTTCATCTGATAACTCCTGCAACATTTCCTGCAGCTCGGAAGCATTATTTGCAAAAACAACTACATCATCTGCGAAATCTAAATGACTTAAATAATCTCCATTTACTTCCACTCCTTTAGTTTCCCATTTTAATCCACAAAATACTTCTTGCAGCACTGCTGTAAAAAGTTTTGGAGATATGGAGTCACCTTGTCTTACACCTTTCTCAATGTTGACTTTCCCAGTATCATTATGTAATCTAATTGTTGCTGTTGCATTTTTATAAATATTCTTTAAAATATGACAATATCCTGGATCTATACCTTGATGATCCAATGCTTTAATCGCTGAAGAAATGTTTATAGAATCAAATGCCTTTTCATAATCTACAAATCCAAAACATAATGACAACTCATATTCATTTGTCCTTTCTATAACTTCTCTCAATACTTGAATATGATCTACTGTACTAAAACCACTTTTAAATCCAGCTTGTTCTCTTGGTTGGTGAAAATCCAAGGTTCTCTGTAGACGAGTTGTAACTATCTTGGTAAAAATTTTATATAAAACTGATAAAAGGCTGATAGGTCTGTAATTTCTAATATCTTCTTTATCACCCTTTTTGAATATTAATATTATTACTGCACATTCTTCCAATCATCCGGTACATCTTTATCATTTAGACATTTGGTATATAACTTTGCTAATATTTTTTCTGTTTCTTCACCTGCTTCTTTTAATATATCAATTATAATTCCATCATTACCTGGAGCCTTTCCTTTTTTCATACATTTAATTGCATTTCTCACTTCCTCATTTAAAATTCTAGGCAATTCGGAAGATGTAATAGATATAGGAGGTACTTGTTCTTTATTACTATATAATTCTCGATAAAAATCTTCTACCAATTTCATAATGTCATCCCTCTTTTTAGTAATAATTCCATCTTTTTTCCTTATTGCAGATATAAATTTCCTACCAATACCAAAATGTTGTTTTACATTCTTAAGACTTTTATTTTCTTCTACAGCTTTTCTTGCTAATTCACAGTTATACTTTCTTATATCATTTTCAACTCTTTTCTGCACCATTTTACAAAATTCGAGATATTCAATTCTTTTTAATGCATCATTCTTGCATATCTTCATATTCCTTCTTTTCTTCATAAGTTCTCTAGTCTCAGTAGAAATTTTATTAGTCAATTGCTGATTTTTTCTACCAGCTATCTTTGTTGCAGTTTTTAAAAGTGTATCAGTTATTTTCATATTAATTTCATTCAAATCTTAATCATGTTCAAAATCTACTAATACTTGAAACCGATTTGTAAGTTCTAATTTAAATTCATTAGAATGTTTCTGAAGATTAGGAATATCAACTGTAAATATAGTTTTTCTTAATAATTTTTGTCTCTCTAGTTTTACATTAACATGTATCTTACCCCTTACTAATCGATGATCACTTCCTGTGTTAAATTTATTAAGAACATTACAATCTTGAAATATGTATTTCCTGTTAGTCAAAATATAATCCAATTCTGCTGTCCCTTCATTTGGATGCTTCCATGTCCATTTCCTTCTAACATTTTTCTCAAAAAAAGAATTCATAATATAAAGTTTTTCCTTCTCTGCAAACTCCACAAGTCTATGTCCTCTCTCATTTCTATTACCATAACCAAAATTACCTACAACACTTTCATCTTTCATTTGTTTACCAATTCTAGCATTAAAATCTCCCATAACAATTTTAAAATGTTGTTTACTCTGATCAAAAGCCTTTTGTACATCCATATAAAAATCTTCTACTACTTCATCACTGTGAGAACTTGTTGGGGCATAAACCTGAATTATCTGCATTTGATATCTGCTATTAAGTTGTATAACTAATCTTGCCACTCTGTCTGATACACCATCAATCTCCACAATATTGTTCTTCCACTTTTTATTTATAATGAATCCTACTCCACTTGTATTTCCAATATTTGTGCCTTTATAATAGAGCATATGTCCACTTTTTAAATCAATTGTCTCTTCACCTTTTCTTCTAACTTCACAAAGTCCAATAATATCCCATTTAATATAAGAGAGTTCTTCTTCTAACTCTTGCAATCTTCCTTCACTTGAAAGTGATCTGCAGTTGTAAGTACCTAAATAAAAAGTCATCATCAAATGGCAGCCTGGGTCCGCCTCCAGGATATTCTTAGCACCCTCCGCCTTCGGCCACCAACCGCTGCCTTGGTTGGTGACTTTACAGCCTCCTGGGATCAGTCTGTTAATAGGTCAACCAGTATTGATGTTCTTTTGTCTGTATTGATTAAGAAAAGTTCTTTATCAAAAAATAAAATTAAGGTAATTAAAGATTTGCTTTTGTTATTGGAAGATTCTATGCATTTTACTTATAAAGATAATTTTTATAAGATTAAGGAAGGGTGGATAATAGGTTATATTATTTCTCCTTTAGTATGTTCAGTTTATATTAGTTTTATGAAAGAGGAAATTATTATTAAAAAAAATTGGGTGCTGATATAGTACGCGCTCGGCGGCCCTTATTGGGTGCTGATATAGTACACGCTCGGCGGCCATTTTGAATTTGGAAACACCCAAAAACACTGCTGGCACATGCAAGCGATAAATGTCATCGACTAGAAACACTCATTTTTCAAAAACGTAAAACGCCTGAGGCACTGAAATTAAAAAAGGTGGTGGGGAGGGACTTACTTTACTTTAAAATAAACCAAAAACGCTAATTTATATATATATAGTCATAATCAAACATTGCAATATTTACAAAAATCCGTTAAAATATAGCGATCACTAGAAAAATAATATAATGCTATAAATCAAACCTTACTTTAAAATAAACCAAAAACGCTAATTTATATATATATAGTCATAATCAAACATTGCAATATTTACAAAAATCCGTTAAAATATAGCGATCACTAGAAAAATAATATAATGCTATAAATCAAACCTTACTTTAAAATAAACCAAAAACACTAATTTATATATATAGTCATAATCAAACATTGCAATATTTACAAAAATCCGTTAAAATATAGCCACCACTAGAAAAAATCAAACATTACTTTGAAATAAACCAAAAACGCCAATTTATATATATAATCATAATCAAACATTACTTTAAAATAAACCAGAAAACGCTAATATATATAGTCATGATAATCAAATATTGCAATCGTAAATCTCAAAAGATTAACCCTATGTTAAAGCATTTTTTTAAAAAAAAAAATCGTAAATGGTATTTACAAAAACACGTTAAAATATAGCGATCATTAGAAAAATAATAAATGCTATTTTAAAAATATCAGTCCGGTCTATCAACGCTATATACTAAATCAGTATTATAATTTTAAAAAACAATATTTAAAAACTATAATGCTATAAATCAAACATTGAGTTGTAGCATCACATTGAATAGCCAAAGGTTATACTATGGAAAAAAAGAGCGGGAAAAGAAAAAGAGATGAAAATTAAAAAATACTTTAAAATAAACCGAAAACGCTAATTTATATATATAGTCATAATCAAACATTGCAATAACATTTATTTAAATAATTTTTTACTAATATTTTAATAATTTAAAAAAAATTACCAGCTCTCGATTGGATGGATGGTCGTCCGCTCAGGCTAAATTTGGTTCTTTCTAGATCTCTTCATTACTGCAATACCACAAAACATCAAATTATACTTTTAAGATTTAGGTTTATTATTTTAAAGAAGACACCAGTAAAATTAATTTATTCAGGAAATATCGCAGCTTGATATGGCCTCTTTCAAATTTATTTTTAAAACTGTGTACTTGGGTCTGACACAAGGTATCTATGACGTAAGATAATTTCCAAGAATTATAGTTCGGATTGGGCCTTTGTCTTATTAAGATAAAAGAAAGTGTTAAGTTAAACTTTCAAATTTAAAAAAAACAACAACTGTAAACCAGCTAATGGACTCTTTTTGTGCTTTTTTGTTTTTGCAATATTTTCGGAATAAATATATATGAGTACAAGTTGTGTCTTATAATTTATTGCCAATTTATTTTTATATTTTTTTATAATAAATTACCAAATAATTTTATTTGCGTCTTTAAAGTGTTAAAACTAAAATCTTACAAGTAATACATGTATCGGCACATATATAGGTGAGTACAAGTTGTGATGTATAATATGTTACAGTGCGATTATATTTTGAAATCATTAATTTATTATAACCAAAACCCCAATTTTTTTATAATAAATTTTAACCCTCTTTTGCATTTCATGACTAGTTAGGCTTGAGGCATAAAAGTCCATTAGAACTGTTTTACAGTTGTTGTTTTTTAAATTTGAAAGTCTAACTTAACACTTTCTTTTATCTTAGTAAGACAAAGCCCCCATCCCGAACTATAATTCTTGGAAATTATCTTACGTCATACATACTGACCCAAGTAGACAGTTTTAAAAATAAATTTGAAAGAGGCCATATCAAGCTGCGATATTTCCTGAATAAATTAATTTTACTGGTGTCTTCTTTAAAATAATAAACCTAAATCTTAAAAGTATAATTTGATGTTTTGTGGTATTGCAGTAATGAAGAGATCTAGAAAGAACCAAATTTAGCCTGAGCAGATGACCATCCATCCGATCGAGAGCTGGTAATTTTTTTTAAATTATTAAAATATTAGTAAAAAATTATTTAAATAAATGCTATTGCAATGTTTGATTATTACTATATATATATATATAAATTAGCGTTTTTGGTTTATTTTAAAGTATTTTTTAATTTTCATCTCTTTTTCTTTTCCTGCTCTTTTTTTCCATAGTATAACCTTTGACTATTCAATGTGACGTTACAACTCAATGTTTGATTTATAGCATTATAGTTTTTAAATATTGTTTTTTTAAATTATAATACTGATGTAGCATATAGCGTTGATAGACCGGACTGATATTTTTAAAATAGCATTTATTATTTTTCTAATGATCGCTATATTTTAACATGTTTTTGTAAATACCATTTACGATTTTTTTTTTAAAAAAAATGCTTTAACATAGGGTTAATCTTTTGAGATTTACGATTGCAATATTTGATTATCATGACTATATATATTAGCGTTTTCTGGTTTATTTTAAAGTAATGTTTGATTATGATTATATATATAAATTGGCGTTTTTGGTTTATTTCAAAGTAATGTTTGATTTTTTCTAGTGATGGCTATATTTTAACGGATTTTTGTAAATATTGCAATGTTTGATTATGACTATATATATAAATTAGCGTTTTTGGTTTATTTTAAAGTAAGGTTTGATTTATAGCATTATATTATTTTTCTAGTGATCGCTATATTTTAACGGATTTTTGTAAATATTGCAATGTTTGATTATGACTATATATATAAATTAGCGTTTTTGGTTTATTTTAAAGTATTTTTTAATTTTCATCTCTTTTTCTTTTCCCGCCCTTTTTTTTCCATAGTATAACCTTTGGCTATTCAATGTGACGCTACAACTCAATGTTTGATTTATAGCATTATAGTTTTTAAATATTGTTTTTTAAAATTATAATACTGATTTAGTATATAGCGTTGATAGATCGGACTGATATTTTTAAAATAGCATTTATTATTTTTCTAATGATCGCTATATTTTAACATGTTTTTGTAAATACCATTTACGATTTTTTTTTTAAAAAAAATGCTTTAACATAGGGTTAATCTTTTGAGATTTACGATTGCAATATTTGATTATCATGACTATATATATTAGCGTTTTCTGGTTTATTTTAAAGTAATGTTTGATTATGATTATATATATAAATTGGCGTTTTTGGTTTATTTCAAAGTAATGTTTGATTTTTTCTAGTGGTGGCTATATTTTAACGGATTTTTGTAAATATTGCAATGTTTGATTATGACTATATATATATAAATTAGCATTTTTGGTTTATTTTAAAGTAAGGTTTGATTTATAGCATTATATTATTTAATGTGACGTTTTCCCGCCATTTTTTTAAGTGTAGTCCCTCCCCATCACCTTTTTTAATTGCAGTGCCTCAGGCGTTTTACGTTTTTGAAAAATGAGTGACGTTTTCCCGCCATTTTTTTAAGTGTAGTCCCTCCCCACCACCTTTTATAATTGCAGTGCCTCAGGCGTTTTACGTTTTTGAAAAATGAGTGTTTCTAGTCGATGACATTTATTGCTTGCCTGTGCCAGCAGTGTTTTTGGGTGTTTCCAAATTCAAAATGGCCACTGAGCGCGTACTATATCAGCACCAAGAATTGTTTATATGTAAAATTATTTGTCAGATATGTTGATGATTGTTTATTTGTAGTTGAGAATGATAAATTGAATGAATTTGTAAATGAGTTTAATTGTTTTGATCCTTCTATAAAATTTGTATTAGAAGGAGGGGGGTTAGATTTTGGTAAGTTAAAATTTTTAGATCTTTTGGTGATTAGAAATGTAGAAACTAATTGTTTATTGCACAGTCATTTAGTTAAAAGTAAAGAATTAAAATCTATAATTAAACCTGATAGCTATCAGTCTGTATCTCATAAAGTAGCTGCTTTAAGAAATTATTGTCATAGAAATATTAAATTAAATAATTCTAGTGGGGTAGCTTTGTTTCAGAAATATCAATTTTATAAAGATCACTTGAGTGTTGGATACTCTGATAAATTTGTTAAAAGTATTTTATTTAATAGTAATATTTGTAAGGATGTAAATGTTAAAGAAAAATATGATTTTATTTTTTTGCCATTTAAATTGTCTTCTTATAAAATTGTGTGTACAAATAGTAAATTGTTTGGAAATAAGAAAATTGCTTGGAAAAGGGGTGTTACATTGAATAATTTATTAAATAATACAAAAGAAATTTTTGATAGAAAAACTATTCCTGGTGTAGTATATTTTATTCCTTGTTTATTTCATAAGAAGGTTTACATAGGTCAGAGTAGTTTGAGTTTAAATGAAAGAATAAAGGTTCATAAAAGTAGAGTTAAAAATAGATATCTTAGTTCTGCTTTGTATGTCCATGAAAAAGATACAGGCCACACTATTGATTTTGTTGAAGCTAAGGTTGTCTTCTTTGAGAGAAATGAAATCAAAAGAAAAATTAAAGAGTTTTTATTATTGAAAATTTATTATTCTGAAGCAATTAACTTATTTAAGAGTTTTTTAATATTAAGGGTGGATGGGAAGTGAATGGATTTGTGGGTAGTTTTTAATATTATATATATTGTCTAGTTTTTATAGTTCTTTACATTTGAGAAGTCTGCTTGTAGCAGTGAAACCTTAGGTTGCGTTTTGATATTATTTTATGCTGGTCTGTTTTAATTTTGGATTTGGGGTAGTTTTGATTTTATATTGACTAGTTTAGCTTTATGCTTGTAATATATATATATATGTGTGTGTGTGTGTGTATGATCAATAGATGGCATTTTACCAAAACACCGAACAAGTGTATAATTTGTTTACATAAACGACAAAAGAGTCAGCATTCACTATCTCTGGTTATATTGTTTCTTATCTTTTCATTTTGTTTTGTCAATTATATATTTTTAAGATAAATAAAAAATTATACAAAGAAAGTTATATGTGCTTCTATTTAAAGCAAAAATAAGAGAGAGAGAAGAATGAGTTCAAACTTTTCTGTCCTAGTTATAAGATATTTTATTGATGTCAGTGTAACTATAGAAACCATCTATATTCATTCTTTAAGCATTTTCTGGTAGTGTTCTAATAAAAATTATATTATCCAACAATAAAAATAAATATTTTACAAATATTATATACAACAAAAATTTACATTTTCAAAATACCAATTCAACAAAAAATAAACAATTTACACTACATTTTCAATATATTATACTGAAAACATATTTTTATACAGATTTCCTTAGTATGATATCATACAAAAAAGGACAAATATATTTGAAATATTAAACATTTATAATGCAACCAGTTGATTACATAGCTGCACTAAAATAAATAAATAAATAAATAGTGGGCAGCATATTTCTCAGGTTTGAGAATTAAAAAAAAATATTTTGTTAATGGTGAAAAATAATATTTAAATTTTCTTAGATTGATTTTTATTAGAGTCATTATTTAACTCAATCATTGTAAAATCCTCATATGACAGTATGAAAATTCTCAAACATTAAATATATTTAAGAATATCAAAAAAATAAAAAATAGGAAAGAGCAAAAATAGAATTTTAATAATTTTTTAATTTTTAATTTATCAGAGTTGTTTTTCTTTCTTTATCTCTACTTCATGAAATGGAAAAAAAATCAAATCAATGCAATTAAGGAATTATCTTGTTATTTTTTTTGCAAGATTTTATTTTTAATTATAAAGGAATGTTAAGAATTTTATGTTGTTAAGCTTAAGTTCTTGACTTGTTTTTAATCTGATTAAGGAGACAATATCTGAATAATCTGTTTTATGAAATTTTATTTAATTGTTTGTCATGAAAATGATAATGTAAGAAACAGATTGTAATTGGCTTGTGGGCAAGATTGTTCTAAAAAATACATGTGAAGGTGTGAATTAATAACTATACCCAAGTGTCTGGAGAGAGGTTATTACTAAATTAGCTGTTGAAGAGAGCAGTCAAATCTTAACCCTTCTGCTGAAAAAGATGATAGAAAAAATTATTGCTAACTTAGCTGTTGAAGAGAGCATTCAAATCTTAATACTGCTGTAAAAATGATAGTAGAATGAATTATTGCTAACTTCTGCTGCTAAAAAGATTAGAAGAAATTATTGTTAACTTAACTGTTGAAGAGAGCAGTCAAATCTTAACTCTGCTGCTGAAAAAGATTGTAGAAGAAATTATTGCTAACTTAGCTGTTGAAGAGAGCAGTGAAATATTAATTCTTCTGCTAAAAACATAGTAGAAGAAAATATTCCTAACATAGCTATTAAAGAAAAAGCAGTGAAGTTTTAATCCAAGTGCTGAAAAGAAAAAAGCAGAAATCTTTACCAACCTGTGACATAACATAGCAGGAATCTTAACCAAGCTATTGAATATAATAGAAATTTTTAATCTAGATTTTAGCATACTATGAGTTTAGCACTAAAATGGTTTAATTGGTACAGACTCAGGAAAGGACAAATTTAACCAGGTCCATGTTAATAAACCTTCAAGAAGAAACACCTTTAGGAAAAACTGAAATTGCAACTGGAAAGGCTTTTATAGACAAGAGAGTCATGGTTATATGTTTTTTTGTGTGTGTGCACACTATATTTTTATTAATTAAAAGAAAATCTGTTTTTTTTTCCATAAATGCAATAATTTTTTTTCTCTCAATTTGCCTTCTGAAAATATTTAATAAACTCTTAGTTATTTTTAAAGAAATAACCTAATGAATTGAAAGTTAATCCATGAATAAAAATTAATTGATAGGTTAATATAATTTTATCAAACTGTATATTCATTTATTTTTTGTGATGAAATGGATGTTTGAAATTATCTACTATTTTGTCATTTTTTGTTAATTAAGATATTAAATAATTGTTTTTAAAAAACATTCTTTCTAGTCTTGATTACTTTATTCAATCCAGTGTGTGTGTGGTCTTATATCATGAAAGCTTATATTATAAAATTTAGTTTTTTTTCTTGATGATCCCAATAAAACTAGTTATTTGTAAGTAGGGGAAGCCAATGAATTGATTAAGATTATTTATAATAAGCTAATTTATTTATTTCCCTCTTGCTCACAGCAATAAATTATAGAGTTCTTGCTTCCTAAGCTATATTTGTGCATAACAGCTATATGTAATAGGGGGATTATATTTAGTGTATGGGCATCCAGATTATGATGATGATGATTATGATGATAATGTTTCTTGGGTTGGCACAAAGATGATAAGTCAAGGCACTATCTTTTATTTAGTCTTTATAAATTTTATTTTTTGTAACTTGATAAAAATACAATTTCTCAGATTTGTCATTGTTTAAATCCCAATTTTCAGTACAGTTTCAAATAGGTAAGCAATTAAGAGCAGTTGATGCTCATGTATTAGTGACCATTACCCCAGGTCCAACCCTGTATTTTCCTATAGTATTACAATATGTATTGTTTATAATTTACTACAGTGACAGCAGTAACTAAATAAAACATATAACAATAAAAATATTTTTATCAAAACCATATACTTTATTATTCATGTACTTATTATTTTTTTGAAAATGAATAAAGTCAATTTACAATTTTATAATGCAATTAATAATAAAGTATTTTATATTAATATTATTGTTGTCATAGCAACACTGTTAATACTGCATAAGTTAACATGTTAATGACCAAAAATTCAAACAAGAAAGAAAGGAAAAAATTATGACTGATATCTTACCACATGCTGAAATACATCTCAAATTTCAATAGGTACAATATATATATATATTATAACCAGTTGGATTATATAGTACACACTCATATAGTGTATGTGCATAAATATATATATATATATAAAGTTGAAAGGAAAACTAGAAATAAACACAGACAAAAATTATAGTAGATATTTTCTACATTCATTGAAATAAAAAATAAAAAACAAATAAATAATAACTCTGATTTAAAATATTGTTTTATAAATTAAACTTTTAAAAAGTCTGAATAAATATATATATTGTATTATTATTATTTTGACTGTGAAATGTAAAAGCACAATACTTATTTTTGAAATGTTTTTAATTTATTAAAAGATGTATGTTTTCAAAGGGATAAGAGAGATAAAAATAAAAACTGTTTTCAATCAAGGTGTTATTATCACCTTAGATGATTCTATAAAAGGTATGGTAATAAAATTAGCTCCAATCTGGATAATGATTTTTGAAGAGAGCAGTCTGGATAATAGTTTTTTGTAAAAATGGTCAGCTGAAAAGTTGGTTACAATATTTTGTTGCAACTTGATGAAGTGCAGCAGTTGGTTTTAGCTGACCATAGAATTTGCAGAATAGTTACCATAAACTGATGTAGCTGAAAACAAGATAGTAGACTGTTTTCCTTTGCAGGAATTTGAATTTACATAGAGAAAATGACCCACTTCTTTGTGCTGTAATTCATAGCCTTAAACTGGAGAGAATAGTTGCTTGCCTGAAATTTATTAAACCAAGACAGCTGCTTGCCTGAAAGTTCTATACAGACAGTAGACCAACTACAGACCAACATTATACATGGATTATACTTTTTCCTGATGATGATCCCTAAAACCAAACTTACCCGAGAACCCAAGCTTGCTGAAAAGCAATTATATATATATGACTATAGATGGCGTTATATCAAAAACACCTTCAAGCGATTGTTTACATAAATGTCAGAGCGAGTATTTTACTATCTCTAACTTAATTTCCACCTTCATATCATGATTTCAAGCTATTTGCTATCATCAGTGAAGGACAGGATTAAGAAACTAGATCTAAAACACAAACTCTGAGCGTTTAAGAAACAGTTTCTATTCAGCTTGCAAGCGTGAATCTTTTAGACACGTAATGTCTTCAAACTCAGCATCGCATGCCAGATAGCTACATGGGTCTGATATCAGTTCAGCATCACCACATAGTAGAAGTCTCTGCAATATATATCATTGCAAGAAAGACCCAAAGGTACATTTATGAAAAACAAAAAACACAAGTTAAAAACTTGCATACGCTTGTATTTATGACTATAGATGGCATTATACCAAAAACACCTTCAAGCGTTTGTTTACATAAACGTCAGAGCGAGTATTTCACTATCTCTAACTTAATTTCCACTGTCATATCATGATTTCAAGCTATTTGCTATCATCAGTGAAGGACAGGATTAAGAAACTAGATCTAAAACACAAACTCTGAGCGCTTAAGAAACAGTTTCTATTCAGCTTGCAAGCGTGAATCTTTTCGACACGTAATGTCTTCAAACTCAGCATCGCATGCCAGATAGCTACATGGGTCTGATATTAGTTCAGCATCACCACATAGTAGAAGTCTCTGCAATATATATCATTGCAAGAAAGACCTCAAAGGTACATTTATGAAAAACAAAAAAACACAAATTAAAAACTTGCATACGCTTGTATTTATGACTATAGATGGTGTTATACCAAAAACACCTTCAAGCGTTTGTTTACATAAACATCAGAGCAATTATTTCACTATCTCTAACTTAATTTCCACCTTCATATCATGATTTCAAGCTATTTGCTATTGTCAGTGAAGGACAGGATTAAGAAACTAGATCTAAAACACAAACTCTGAGCATTTAAGAAACAGTTTCTATTCAGCTTGCAAGCGTGAATCTTTTAGACACGTAATGTCTTCAAACTCAGCATCGCATGCCAGATAGCTACATGGGTCTGATATCAGTTCAGCATCACCACATAGTAGAAGTCTCTGCAATATATATCATTGCAAGAAAGACCTCAAAGGTACATTTATGAAAAACAAAAAACACAAGTTAAAAAACTTGCATACACTTGTATTTATGACTATAGATGGTGTGTTATACCAAAAACACCTTCAAGCGTTTGTTTACATAAACGTCAGAGCGAGTATTTCACTATCTCTAACTTAATTTCCACCTTCATATCATGATTTCAAGCTATTTGCTATTGTCAGTGAAGGACAGGATTAAGAAACTAGATCTAAAACACAAACTCTGAGCGTTTAAGAAACAGTTTCTATTCAGCTTGCAAGCGTGAATCTTTTAGACACGTAATGTCTTCAAACTCAGCATCGCATGCCAGATAGCTACATGGGTCTGATATTAGTTCAGCATCACCACATAGTAGAAGTCTCTGCAATATATATCATTGCAAGAAAGACCTCAAAGGTACATTTATGAAAAACAAAAAACACAAGTTAAAAACTTGCATAAGCTTGTATTTATGACTATAGATGGCGTTATACCAAAAACACCTTCAAGCTTTTGTTTACATAAACATCAGAGCGAGTATTTCACTATCTCTAACTTAATTTCCACCTATCTGGCATGCGATGCTGAGTTTGAAGACATTATGTGTCTAAAAGATTCATGCTTGCAAGCTGAATAGAAACTGTTTCTTAAATGCTCAGAGTTTGTGTTTTAGATCTAGTTTCTTAATTCTGTCCTTCACTGACGATAGAAAATAGCTTGAAATCATGATATGAAGGTGGAAATTAAGTTAGAGATAGTGAAATATTCACTCTGACGTTTATGTAAACAAACGCTTGAAGGTGTTTTTGGTATAACACCATCTATAGTCATAAATACAAGCGTATGCAAGTTTTTAACTTGTGTTTTTTGTTTTTCATATATATATATGCTGATGTATAAAAAGGCAAAGAAGAACAGATAAAAATATATACAGCTGTGGTGAGTAAAGTTATATATGATAATGAAATTTAAATAATTTCTTTAGTAAAATTACATTTTGAATGTGATGTGTGAATTTATACTTTTTATGCTTATGGTGAGTGTATAGTTGAACAGGGCTGTCTGGATGAAGTGTATCATGATGCTCTGAAGTTTAGGCTCGGCACTGTCTAGACTTAGATGTTGAGCTCCCAGAGTAGTCCAGCAGTGAATATATATAGGCCTCATAAATAGGCCTTGGTCTTATGAATAGACCTCATTTATACCTCTAAGTCTCACAGAGAGGAGCAGGGTTGGCTCAATGCTTTTTTTTTCTGGATACTACTCTTTGAGGATTATCTGTCTTGGTACTTAGAAGGGGCAGTGTTTAAAAATGAGATATTTTCTTGCATCATGGAGCATTGGGTGCTTGATAGTTCATGCTTGGCTATCTTCTTATCATGGCATGGGGAGCTTCTATTCATGTATTCACTTTTTCTACCTCACCTTGCCTACTTCATCAGCATTAACTCATCAACAGAAAGATGTCTTCAAATTTATATAATTTTTTTATTCTATAAAATGATATTAGTTTAAAATCATTTATTAAAGAAGAAAAAACTGTTTAAAGTTATATTTATAATTTAGAAGAAAAAAAAGTACAAACAACGTTATAATTAATAGTCAAGAAAAAGATTTTTAAAAATCTTTTAGACTAGGAAAAAAGAAAGACATTTTAAATCAATTAACTGTCAAAAATTTGATAGTTCTTATTTTAAAGAAAAAAGACTATATTCAGCAAAGAGATTAAATTGCAAACATAATCTTTCATAATTTTATTGTAGATAAATTAATGTTTTACACGTCGGTGCAAATTATATATATGTGTTTCAGTAAATCTAGTATGTAAAATGTATTTCATTTAACTGAAACTTTAATCATTTATTGTATTTTATATAATTTAAGATTTTGATAATTATTTTGTAACAAGTCAAATATGTTTAGAAAAGTCACACACACACATGTATGTGTGCGAATATCTGTCAATTGTATTGCAAATATTAATGCTTGTCAATTATAACACATATGTAAAATTTAATCATTTTTTATATTAATTGTATATTATAAATTGCGCATCTGTGCGCACATATATGTAAACCAAGGTAACAATTTGAATTTTGAATATTAATTACATAAATCAAGGTAATGACTTGAATTTTGAATAGTAATTACATAAATTGATATAATAATTTGAATTTTGAATAGCAATTTTGTAAATCACAAATATGATATTTTTTTTATATTGTATATTATTCAAAACATTTTTTGTTATTAATAAACTTGTATTTAATTGTTAAAAATTGTTTCCATCATCTCTTGGTCACATACAGTAATACAGCTTGTGTTCTCTGAGCTAGATTCATGCAAGGGATGAATATATAAATGGGGATGTGTACCTAGTGCTTTTGGGGCATCAAGCAATGATCAATCATCATCCTGGTTGATGCAAAAGAGAATACTCTTTAAAACCCAAGCACTATTATTTTTTAATTTATTTGTCTTATTTAAAAGTTAAGTTTATAGTTGGCCAGTACAAGTGGCCTGAGCATTGAAGATGATCAGCATGTTTTAATGTCCCAGAATTATTGTTTTGATTTCTGATTATTGTGTATTTTAATGGATGGGCACTAAGCTGGTGCATCCAAGTTATGTTTAAATAATTACCCAAGATGGAAAAGGCTCAATAGTTAGTCTGGTTTACAGAAGACCCATTTCCAATCCAGTCACAAGGTTGACTGTTGATATATTGTACTGATTTGTTTATTTCCATCAATGATGATGATGGATGGATGGCTATTTCTCTCGAGTATTTACTTGTACTTATTTTTTAAATTATAATGCTGGTTGAATTTATAATTATGCTTTTAGTTGCTCTTCTAAGTTAGCTGGCTGATCTCTCAATGCTCACAGAGATTCTCTAATTTCATACTCTTACATTCTTAAATATCATACTTTTGTAAATTTATTCATATTTCATTTTAAATTGACTGGGAGTGATGATGATGTTCCATCACCTCAGTTCAAATCTTTTCACCATTTCCTGACCTCGCTGTCCCAGTCAATTCATAATGGAAAATAGAATTAGCTCAAATAAAATAATAATGCTCTGGCTAAAATACTTGTAATCTTAATATAATAAATAATAAAGATATCTTATGATAAATATCTACCATTCGACTAGCTGTAACTAATTAATAAATAATATATGGTTCGATTCATAAAAATTAAATCAATAAAATACTAATAAAATCATGAGACAATGTAGTGAAGGTAAAACAGTAGGATTATGTTGATCCTATATCCCATGGGATACAATCTCAATGGCATAAAAATACTACCCCCCCCCTTTTACTTCAAATAATAATATAAAACATAGCATTCTTAAGACTTTAAAAATAATAAGTAATTTAGTATATTACTAAAAATAAATTCTAATCTCTTTTACTAAAATGTATTTATAATTATCTCAGGTTCTTAAAAACAAATCTAATTAATTTATAATCTCCTATAGTCAAGTATGCTAAGGGATTTTTCCCTCTCATATGTCATAGCATCGGCGGGACATGAACCCACAACCATTTGCAAACAACTACTTGCTTGCAAGGCAGCTGCAATGACCTCTCGGCTAACAATACTTGACTATGATAAGAGATTTTGTATCATTCCTGAGTATACATAAACAATAATAATAACAATGATAATCAATAATATTCCTACTCCTAATTAAAAATAACTATTAATCCTATCTACTATTTAATACTATGATAACTGACAATAATGATAATAATAATATTAATAATATAATTTTTTTATTTCTCATGGGGCATCTTAAAATATGATATAATTTCAAAATATGAGGCAAAAGAATAATAAACTTTATGCAGTAAATTATGTGATCAATTATGACTATAATAATATTATTGTAACAAAAATTTACTTAAATATCATATTCTGAATAATTATTATTTATTAAAATGAATAATTTTATTTATACTGTGCAAATATATTATAGAATTGTTTTGGATTCTTTTAATGATATATTTGTGTGAATAAATCACTCAACATAACACAGAGATTTATAAAACAAGTTTAACAAATTTATTCCACTTTGCATTAAACAAAGCTATATACAATATTTACAAAGTTTTACTAAACATAAAATCAAACAAAAAGAAAATGACTTAAACTAAAATAAAGATTGAATTACATATTTCTATTATATAAAATCAGAAAGTAAGTAAGCCCTCACTCTGGCTTATACATTATTTATCATACATGTTATAAAATAATATGTCAATCTAGACATACATCTTATAGTCTAATGAAATCATTTGCTGTTTTAAATAAATAAACAATATGGTTTTAGGAAACGTAAAGAAAAATAATAATACTTAGAATAATATTCATTAAAAATATATTTTAAGATTCATTCAATAAATGAAATATGAATTTAACAAAATAGTGATGTTATACTAGATAATTTTGCTTGGCACGACTCTTAAATTTTTATATGTGTTTCATGTATGTTCATAAAATATAAGCATTCATCACACTTTGCATTGCTCATTTTGATGTTTTATCTTTTAAAAGATGCATTGATTTGTAGAAAATCAAAAAAATATCAAAACTATTAAAATACCATGAATAATTGTGATTTCTTTTATCCACAAAAGTAATTTGAAAAATATGAAAAGTAACTATGATTCTTTATTACTTTATTATCAGCATTTACACTCAATATCATTTGTATTTCATCTTAATCCAAACAAAAAAAAACTATCTTCCTTTCCTTTGAATAAAACAATATATCAATCCAAAATTATTTATTATTTTTCTTTTATGAAAATACTATGCTACACGATGTAATAACTATTGAAATCAAGATAGCAATACGATGCATAGGACATAAAGGAATGACTTGAGTAAAGACTCAATAGTATAAAAATATATTTAATAACTCACATGGAAACAGTGTGAAAGGATAGTTATGGCTTTTTTGTCCAATACCTTCAGAAATAATGTTCAAGCTATCTATTCAGCAATTATTGAACGTTTAAAAAATACAAAATATCAAACACTGTCCACAGAAAATATATACAAGACACAAAGCTATATTAAATGTACTTGCATAAAAACTACTAAGATAAAATATAGGCTATTTTTTTAATTTTTTTTAACATATCCTACATACAAGACATTCAGGGTTTCATTATTTCTACTTCCCCATCACAATCATTTAAATCTTCAAAATAGATCTAAACAATCCACATTGTAATATAACTAGCAATATTCACAATAACAAAGAAAGTTAACATATAACATTATCAATTCAGAACTACTATAAGAAAAGATTTTGTGCACTTAAAACTTAGCAACAAAAATACAAATGACTTTGATGTATATTTTATTTAGTAAAGAATCATGTAAAATTATAAGCATCAGAAAATTATATTAAACTTTGTAATATAAGAAAGAAAAAGTGTATGCATATCTCTTTTTTTTTACACATAGCTTATATCTCATAATAAAAAAAAATATATGGGTTATTACCACACACATATTTATGTTCACACATTCATATGACAAAAGAAATAAATAACTTCTAAAAATCCAAGCAGTTCTAAAAAAAACTTAAAATATATGTCACATAATAATTAAACAATTTTAAATTACCTAGTGACTTTATGATATGTAAATCACTATTTTGATGTCTTCTGGTCCAATTCATTATAAAAAATATATTAATCAAAATTATCATTCATCCAGTGCATCAACTATTGCACTTTAAAATATTATCAAAACTTTTTTAACAAAAAATGTAATTATAAATTTTATTAAACGCACATTATTATTTAAGTAATATTTACTAAGGCTGTAACCTTTAGGAATAAGCATCTGAAAAATTTGAAGGTAAGGACCTCTACAGGTCTTAGCCACAAGCTTTCGCTAGGAAGAAAAGAGGGAAACCTTCTTTACTTCAACCTACTTTTATATATGAATAGGTGAAGCTGAAGTTAAAAGATTTTTAAAAAAAAATAATAATATTGTTAGAATAATAAAAAAATATTTAAAATGTAACCTTTATTATCCTATACAATAAATTCTCATACAAAAGTTGGTATATTTAAAATAATAATTAAGACTAAAGTTACATAATCCAATTTGTGACTGTCCCTCAATAATGTTCAAGTAACTGTTCTTCAATAAAGTTTAATGTTTCAAATGGGAACCTCCGCAGTTGCTACATGATGAGAATTGTCTGAAGTTGTCTTGCACAAAGTTTTCCCCTACTCTCATAGCACAAATAACAATAGAAAAAAAATAATAAGAATAGTAGTTGACTTTTCAAATTGTAAAAAATCTGAAAATGAAAGTCTTAAAAAACAATCTTTCATCTGCTGCTTTTCCAGGATAACATTTATTAATGTGATATCACTTTTAAAATTATTTCTTTAGGTAAGTTTCATTGTTTTCATTCATGTGAATTCCATCAGCATAAAAGAGCATCATCGTCAGTCATTTACAATAAGTTCCCATGCTCACAGAAATAGGCATTTTTCATTTTTTTAAAATATTATTTCATAATGCAGATATGTAATAATAGATGAATTCATATTTGAATATTCTAAAGGGTATTTAATTAGTCAGGATAATATTTATTTCTATTATTCATTCTCTTTTTTTACTGTATAATTAATAAAGCAAGTTTTTATATCCAAAATATTTTAGTATTTTGAAAATAACTTGATAAAGCACTTTATATTCATAATGACATCTGTTTTCAATTTTCATCATGTTCCAAAAGTTTGTAATTACTTTTAAGTAAATATTTCTTTTAGAACTACTGCAATTTTTAAAAATATACAGTCAATAGTATATTATAACTTACTCTTGAATACTTTTATAAATTTTTCACACAATTCAGTTTCAGTCTTTTCCAGATATTTTTTCTCATTCACATAATTTCTTTTAAAAGTTCTTGAAATTTTACTCATAAATGTGTTAAATGTCCGAGTTATATTTTTAGATAATATCCACTTTAAATTCCAAAATACTTTATGCAAACAGTTATAATAGTTTTTAAAGGGTACAGGAAAAATTATACTTTCCTCATTTATTTGCATTTTTACCATTAACCTTACCACATGTATTATCTCAAGTTTATGTTCCATTAGTTATAATGAACGTGAATTAAGTCTTGAATAGAAATACTAGTAGAAAACTAATTGGCTATAAGGAAACATTTTTAGTCTAACTTAATAATTTTATAATTTTTTAGACTTATTAAAAAAAATATTGAAATTAAAAAAAAAAGAAACTAATTGACCTCTTAAGCAATATATTATTGGCTTGTAGTAATATACTGAGTACTGCTTTAAACAATTAATAATTAGAAAAATAAATAAAAAAAACAATAAAGAATAAGAAGAAAGAATAATGAAGAAATGTGAGCCCCAATTTTTATACCTCTCTAATTTACACATTTGTCAATTTTTGTGCTTTTAATATTTCAGAAAATTATGATGCATCAGTTTTTAATAATAATATGATAATACTTAATTCTAAATTAATTTTATAATTATACTTAAACAAATTAAATACTTTAAAATAACATTTTAAACATTTCTTTATCACACTTAATCCAAATGTATCCATTTTTAGTTTATCTCTATTAACTACAATTTTTTTTTTAAAAAAATAATTTAATAGTTTTATATATTTATTTTCATGATATTCAAATGTTCTCAATTTTAAACAATTCTGAAAGTAATTTTAAAAACTTTCTTTAAAAATCTTGCAAGCACACAAAAAATACTTGTATTATTAGTCACATGATCCTAATTCCAGACAGAATGTTGCAATTTTTATATTCATTCTCTGAACTGAAATTAACTAAATATTTAATTACAAAAATATATTACATAAAAATAATAAAATATATTGATAAAATTTGGAATAATAAATTTTGACATTATTTAAACAGTAAATAAAATCGAATACACTTGTTTATACTATAAATTACTAAAACTTTTAATGAATAATTATAATATAAATTAAAATCTAATTTTATAAAATACATTTAATAACTTATTTAAATATCAAACATTATTTAAAATTTAGTTTTCAAAATTTTGTTTAATAAGACTTTTACTGCATAATTTTAAATCATTATACCAATGGCCAGTTCTTCCAACCATACAAATTATATTATTTAACTTTTATAATATATTATTTAACATTTTATAATAACTTTTAAATATTTTTATAACTTTTAAATTCATCTCAACAAAGTGATAAGTTTTTCTAACATACCATTTGTGAAATCTGAGTAAATAAATTTACATATCTATATAGGCATAATATACCAGTAGTGCATTAAGTAGCTGAGTAATAAGTTGCATATGGCAAAATCTTTATATATATGAATATATATATATGTTAATTCTAATATTTTCACGGATAAAAGATGTCATATTATTATTACTATTTGCGGGATATTCCGTGTAGTGAAAAAGCTAAATGCTGACGTTTCAGTACAATATCAAGTACTTTCCTCAGAGCGTCCTCTGAGGAAGATACTTGATATTGTACTGAAACATCAGCATTTAGCTTTTTTACTACATGGAATATCCCGCAAATAGTAATAATAATATGACATATATATATATAGTAAAATAAGGCAAATCCCAATTGTTAGAAGCAACAAGATTAAACCTCTAAAAGAATTAGTCCAAATATATATGAATAACAATACTTAACTGTGTTAAATGTTATACATATCACAAGCAAAAATAGAATGATGATGATGTAGACTATAATAATCTAACTTAGTTATGATCAAAGATCAAGTATTTTGCCAAGCAACCCAAGATAAGAATGAAGTAATAATGCATTATGTAATTTCTTGAATGGATTGTTGCAATATATATATATATATATAATATATTATATTATATATATATATATATATATATATATATATATATATATATATATATATATATATGGCTGCAGAAAGGAGTTTGCTATTAACTGAAAGGAGACCCTTTGATTCCTCTTGGAGGCCTTAAAAGGAACCGAGCAGGGCAAATTCCTAATGTCCACTCCATACGTTCTTGTCATTGCAGCTGTTATTACTCTGTGATTATTCATATAGTATACGAACATGGATGGGCTGCTCACCAACACGCATTAGCCAGCGTGGTGAGTTTATTGGCTTTTTACCTCTGAGTTTAAGATCGAGAAACACCATGGTCTTTCTTCTCAGTGCCTGATAAGGCAGAATGAATGTTTGTGTAAAGGATAAATATTTTTCCAATACATATATACAATTATGACAGACAAAAATAAAGCATGGCCCTTATTCCCAGGAGGCTGTAAAGTCACCAACCAAGGCAGTGGTTGGTGGCTGAAGGCGGAGGGTGCTAAGAATCCCCTGATTGTGGACCCAGGCTGCCATTTGATGACGACTTTTTATTTAGGTACTTACAACTGCAGATCACATTCAAGTGAAGGAAGATTGCAAGAATTAGAAGAAGAATTGTCTTATATTAAATGGGACATTATTGGACTTTGTGAAGTTAGAAGAAAAGGTGAAGAAACAATTGATTTAAAAAGTGGACATATACTCTATTATAAAGGCACACATATTGGAAATACAAGTGGAGTAGGATTCATTACAAATAAAAAGTGGAAAAACAATATTGTGGAGATTGATGGTGTATTGGACAGAGTGGCAAGATTAGTTTTACAACTTAATAGCAGATAATAAATGCAGATAATTCAGGTTTATACCCCAACAAGTTCTCATAGTGATGAAGTAGTAGAAGATTCTGATATGGATGTACAAAAAGCTTTTGATCAGAGTAAACAACATTTTAAAATTGTTATGGGAGACTTTAATGCTAGAATTGATAAACAAATGAAAGATGAAAATGCTGTAGGTAATTTTGGTTATGGTAATAGAAATGAGAGAGGACATAGACTTGTGGAGTTTGCAGAAAAAGAAAAACCTTATATTATGAATTCCTTTTTTGAGAAAAATGTTAAAAGGAAATGGACATGGAAGCATCCAAATGAAGGTACAGCAGAATTGGATTATATTTTGACTAACAGGAAATACATATTTCAAGATTGTAATGTTCTTAATAAATTTAACACAGGAAGTGATCATCGATTAGGAAGGTGTAAGTTACGTGTTAATGTAAAACTAGAGAGACAAAAATTATTGAGAAAAACAATATTTACAGTTGATATTCCTAATCCTCAGAAACATTCTAATGAATTTAAATTAGAACTTACAAATAGATTTCAAGTGTTAGGCGATTTTGAACATGATTCAGATTTGAATGAAATTAATATGAAAATAACTGATACACTTTTAAAAACTGTAACAAAGATAGCTGGTAGAAAAAAGCAGCAATTGACTAATAAAATTTCTACTGAGACTAGAGAATTTATGAAGAAAAGAAGGAATATGAAGATATACAAAAATGATGTATTAAAAAGAATTAAATATCTCGAATTTTGTAAAATGGTACGGAAAAAAGTTGAAAATGATATAAGAAAGTATAACTGTGAAATAGCAAGGAAAGCTGTAGAAGAAAATAAAAGTCTCAAGAATGTTAAACAACATTTTGGTATTGGTAGGAAATTTATATCTTCAATAAGAAAAAAGATGGAATTATTACTAAAAAGAGAGATGACATCATGAAATTGGTAGAAGATTTTTATCAAGAATTATATAGTAATAAAGAACAAGTACCTCCTATATCTATTACATCTTCCGAATTGCCCAGAATTTTAAATGAAGAAGTGAGACACGCAATTAAATGTATGAAGAAAGGAAAGGCTCCAGGAAATGATGGAATTATAATTGATATATTAAAAGAAGGAGGTGAAGAAATAGAAACAATTTTAGCAAAGTTATATACCAAATGTCTAAATGATAAAGATGTACCGGAAGATTGGAAGAATACAGTAATAATATTAATATTTAAAAAAGGTGATAAAAAAGATATTAGAAATTACAGACCTATCAGCCTTTTATCAGTTTTATATGAAATTTTTACCAAGATATTTACAACTCGTCTACATAGAACTTTGGATTTCCACCAACCAAGAGAACAAGCTGGATTTAAAAGTGGGTTTAGTACAATAGATCATATCCAGGTATTGAGAGAAGTCATAGAAAGGACAAATGAATATGAGTTGTCATTATGTTTAGGATTTGTAGATTATGAAAAGGCATTCGACTCTATACACATTTCTTCAGTGATTAAAGCATTGAATCATCAAGGTGTAGATCCAGGATATTGTCATATTTTAAAGAATATTTATAAAAATGCAACAGCAACAATCAGATTACATAATGCTACCGGAAAAATCAACATTGAGAAAGGTGTAAGGCAAGGTGACTCCATATCTCCAAAACTTTTTACAGCAGTGCTGCAAGAAGTATTTTGTGGATTAAAATGGGAAACTAAAGGAATGAAAGTAAATGGAGAGTATTTAAGTCATTTAGATTTTGCAGATGATGTAGTTGTTTTTGCAAATAATGCTTCAGAGCTGCAGGAAATGTTGCAGGAGTTAGCAGATGAAAGTAGAAAAGTAGGACTAAAGATAAATGTTAAAAAGACTAAAGTAATGTTTAATCGATTTGCTCAAAATATGAAAATAAAGATTGATTATGAAGAATTAGAAGAAGTTAACAGTTACAAATACCTAGGTCAGATTATTAATACAGATGGAAACATAATGGAGGAAATTAATCATAGAATTAAACTTGGTTGGAGTGCTTTTGGTAGAAATAACTTGATACTAAAAGGAAATATGCCTATGTGTTTGAAAAGAATGGTTTTTAACAAATGTGTTTTACCAGTTCTTACTTATGGATCTGAGACTTGGACACTTAATAGAAGAGCAATACAGAGACTTCAGACCACTCAAAGGAGTATGGAGAGATGTATGTTGGGAGTAACAAGAAGAGATCGAAAACGCAATGTATGGGTAAGACAACAAACAGGTGTTACTGACCTTATTGAAAAAATTAAAAGATTGAAATGGAGTTGGGCTGGACATATTGCTAGAAGAAATGATAATAGATGGACAATTGAAATTTTAAACTGGATTCCAAGAGATTGTAAAAGACTCAGAAAGAGACCACATGTGAGATGGATGGATGAAATAAGAAAATGTGCAGGGGTGTTGTAGAAAAGAGAAGCTAAAGATCGGAGAAGATGGATTAAACTTGGAGAGACCTTCATCCTGCAGTGGATTGATAATGGTTGTTGATGATGATGATGATATATATATCTAACAATAGGCACATACAGCAAGTAAAAGGGAAATCAAATACTTCGTACATAAAGAAATGGAAATGACACTGATTATAAAAGAAAAATCCTTTTTTTTTCAATATTACACATTTGCTATGGAAAACTAACTTTTTTGAACACCATACAAAATGGAGATTTTAGTTTGAAGGTATTGATTGTATAAATATAATTT
This sequence comes from Epiperipatus broadwayi, assembly GCA_028023455.1. NCBI lineage: Eukaryota > Metazoa > Onychophora > Udeonychophora > Euonychophora > Peripatidae > Epiperipatus > Epiperipatus broadwayi. The sequence goes on along the minus strand of JAQFVV010013702.1, from coordinate 22,020 downwards.
TAGTATGAGATTTAAAGAAGCAAAAAGGACTTTTACTATGAATAAAATGAACATAATCATCTGAACAATCGGATATATTTTTAGAAAAACATTCTAAATTTGCAAAAAAAAAAATTAGAGAGAAATTAAAGCAAAATATTTAATTAAGGTTGGATTTAGAAGTATTTATAAAATCCTTGATTTTTACTTCACCTTTGAGAAGTAAGTTTGAAATTGCACTTTACACAAATAAGTGAAGCTTAGTATTATTAGAAAAGAATTATATGACTGAGCACTTTCAGAGAACTTAAGTCTCCATATTCATAGCCTATTTTGGGAGTGTCAGCTTACATTGACATTTTAAGTGAAGTTTAGTGGTAATTATATGAAACAAAAGATAAAGGAAGTATGCTTTATTGCAAATGACAACTATGCAATAAACCGAAAAGAATTGTGCTTTGCAATCTCCAGAAAATGGTCTTTATGAAAAAAAACTTTGAATAAATTTTGCATAAATTACTGCTAAACTTCACTTAAAATCTCAATGTAAGCCAACACTCCCAAAATAGGTGATGAATATGGAGACTTAAGTTCTTTGAAAGTGCTCAGCCATATAATTCTTTTCTAATAATACTAAGCTTCACTTTTTTGCGTAAAGTGTAATTAAAAAAGAAGTATTTATATTTATATAGCCAGCATAGTAACTGATAAAATAATTCTATTTTTATTATGTATGAACTTCTTCTTTTTTAAAATTCTGAACTGTAATCAATTTAAAAATTTTATGTATATTGAATTAATATAATGTTGTCTGACTAAAGAAATTGATTGTTGTCGGTGAGATCATTAATCTGCTAACCATGGAAGTCTAAATAACCATATTGTTTACATTTTAATCACTTAATAGACTATCTTTGTACAACATGGAATGTCTATGCAAGGACCAGATGGAAACATCAGACAAACAATGTGGAGTTATTCAGAATATGCCATTTGGAAGCTTCAGTGAGCAATCCATATCTGCATGGAGAAAATCATTTAAAATAAGAGCTGTGATCTGTGAAGGACTCTGTAGATTCACTAAAAATAATTTAATTGATTGATCCATGGAATTATGTTCATTATATGTTACATTTTTTGTTTCCAAATATCTATGTACACATTACTATTATTTTCTTTTTGTTCATTATTTTGTTCTTATCATTTGGAACATGAAATCTGCCAATTCATGAGAGGAACAGGAAGGGAAGGTTAATTTTAGTTGGTATTATTATTATTATTTTTAATAATAAAATTTAGGTTCAATCTTCCTTTTTAATACTTGATGTTCATTCATTACTACAATCAATATTACTTGAGACTCAAGATAAAAATTTCATTTTTACAACATCAGTTTTTATATACAATGACAGAATAGAATTTTATTTGTCCTTTGTTCATCTAAACATTGTTACTTAGATTTTATTCAGTGTAAATGATTGATTTTCTGAATGAAGCTACTTTTTTATCATGTTAAGAGTTACATTTAACTTGTAGAAGGAAGGGGGTTTTCAGATAAATAAATCTTCAATTGTTGGAACCAGACCGTGATATGAATCTATGGATATGTCAAATGTAAATATAATTAAGCTAGTTAGATCCATGTTCTTTAAAGTAATCTTGTTAAATCTTTTTTTAATCATTATCACTTTTACATAATGGTGTCATCAACATGAATATCTATCAATGGAATATGATAGGTAATTATAAATTATTAAGTTATGGAAATGATAGACATGCATCACTGATATTTAAATTACATGCATTTATTTTTTAATCTACATTTGTAAATATTGTCTAAACATTGGATTACTCAAATTATTTTATTAATCTTTTTATGTTTCCTTCAACAAAATAAATGTTGTAAAACTTGTTGAATTAATATAGTCTTCTTAGTTTATTAAACAATCCCTTGCATTCATCAACAAAGCCAATGCCTTATATATATATATATACACACATAGCATTATTTTATACATATATTAGCAAATTATATATTAGAGATTTTAGGTAAATGTTGAATTAATATAGTCTCTTTAGTTTATTAAACAATTTTTTGCATTCATCAACAAAGCCAATGCCTTATATATATATATATATATATATATATATATATATATATATATATATATATATATATATATATATATATATATATATATATATATATATATAATATATATATAGTACCTGATTCGAATATGGGTCATTTGAAACACCAGTATCTTAGGCAGAGAAGAACATACTCGGAGAGTATATATGCTATATGTATGCCCAAACAATAGCTATAAAATATATAACTAGCATTACATTTCCAGGACATAACTTCTTCTCAACTGTTGAGTTCAACACCAGAGTTCAAAGCACTTTTTTGTTTTGTGTAAACAAGGGTACCAGCTATCTATTCAGAAGAATAAACAATTCGCTTTGAACAATGGCCACTAACTCAACGCCTATGTATCCACGACTAGCTCAATTGTTGGTAATCACTAACAGATTATACATAATTAGTGGTGAAAAGAATTGTAAGAGAGATTGATAAAAAGAATTGATAAAAAGAATTGACTGACAAATAAAGTTTAATTTTAAAGACAATTTATTAACTAACATTTACTAATTTTAAACATTTTATAAATCTAAAATAACACACACATTTTAAATGAACACACTATAATATATCTTATGAGAAAGCATAAATAATGTTTGACGTTTATAAAATCATATAGCATTCACAAACACACACATCAATAGTTCATTTTATGCATGCTTATAGAGTTCAAATTACTTGTCTGTGGAGGCTTTAAGAATTAATGCGATGCAATGGCTATTATAAAAATAAGAATATGAAATATTATTACCTAGGATTTTGAATGGGGATGTAGAACTTCATTTTCTTTGGTTACTGCTTTAGGTGAGAATATTTCCAGCTGGATGGGACATTTCTTGGATGAGATTCCTTATTATTCATTATTATTATTATTGGAGACAATTAGATACTGATGGAGATTTCCAAGTTGTTATGCTGACATTATTTCATGGGCAGATCTTGCTGTTTTCATCGGACTTCAGGCTGTGGAGAGGCGTATGTTTCCTATGGGTTTTAACACTGCATTTCTGTTTCTGGATATATAATAAACTGCACTGTTATCTGAACTGAAACAATTACTCGACTGAATGATTGTCCTTTCTGAACTTGACTGACTCAATCTGAATGTCTGATAAAAAAAATGGTCTATTTATACCTGTGATGTGTTGTCCTTGTAATATCCTCTGGCAATATCTGGTGTTGAAATTCCTCTGATAATCCTTTGACAACATGTTTTGGAAGATCGTTTAGTTAGTAATAGCCATGCAAATGTTGTTTTATATAATTTTAACTAGTAGCTAATCCTTTGGAGACAAGCTTTTTAATCCTGTTGTTTTATATTTTAATTAATAGCCATAACTGTATTTTTAATGATAATCTTCTTTTATTTCATTTTAAAATTTATTTTGCATACATTTTTATTTATTTACAATCACACATATATACATGCATATATAACTAGTTTTAAGATTACTTTTTCTTTAATTCGAATGAAAAGAGATTTGTATTTTTAAACTTTAAATTATATTTTGACTAATAATAATAAACTCTACTTCCTTTTATAAAACTTTTAGTTTAACTTTTCTAACCAAAACTCCCCCTCCTCCCTTTTAATCAATTATTTTCTAACTTTTATTTCAAAAACTAATGATAGAAAACTATTTGACTCTTATCTTTTCGAAAACAAACTGTAATAAACTCTTCAACATTTAATTTTACGTTTTTCCTTTACGAAAGATTATTTTAATAATTTTTTTAAATAAAATTATTATGTGCCAATATTCAGTATATATATATATATAGCATTATTTTATACATATATTAGCAAATGAATTATTAGAAACAATTTTTTGCATTCTTCAACAAAGCCAATGCCTTATATATATACACACACATAGCACTATTTTATACATATATTAGCAAATGAATTATTAGAGATTTCAGGTAAATGTTCATTAATAATAACTTTGATAAGGTAATCTGATTATTAGTATGCATTAGTATATTCCTGTTAATAGAATATATGGTGAACTCTCCCTAATTTTGTATACTGCAGCATAATGGAACCAAAAGAGGGGTGAGATACGGATGAACTAATCCAAATTGCATCTAAATTTAATAAATAAGTAATGAGATGGTCTATTGGAAGATGCATTCATAGGTTTTGTGCTTCATTGCATTAGCTCCAGCATCCTACCCAAAGACCCTAAGTTGGACTGTAGTTAGATGTGATCTTCTTTTTTAATGTCATCAATCAGACTATTACTTCTGGCTGCATGAACATATACCTTGCCCATACTTTAGTTTCTAAGTAGATCCAGTTATTGGACTTGAATTTAAAAAAAATTCCCTTTTATCTGAACTTATTTTCTATACAATGAACTTAGTTAATGAAAAACCATTGTTGTACTTATGCTCTTGATAAATAATTATAACACTCAACTATCAAATGCATACATGATAAACATAAAACAAATTTAAAGTAAATATGCTACAAAAATTTATATAAGGCTGTGAATGCAAGGTTAATAAATGGAGACTAGAATAAATAAGACAATAATGATAATCTCAAACTGAAACAAGTAAGCAAGGTGATATAAAATTTTTAGGCTAAAATGTAGACAATTAAAAACTATGAATAAAACTAATGTGGAAATTTAAGGTGAATCATGAAATGGTTAGGGGGAAATGTGAAAACCTGGTACTGTCATTCATTTGTATTACTCTAAAAAGTTATTCAAATATTGATTGAATAGTTGAATCTATGATACTTGGGATTGGAAAAAAACTATCAAGTATGAATCCAAAACATTTTGAGGAAGATACCAGTGATGTGGAGATGGGGGAGACCAATGTTGTTCTTGAAATAGGATCTTTGTATGATGAAACACCCAGGGTGTCTGTCACTAAAGGTGACCAATTTCCAGATATATTGTGAGGATGGAATGAGCCATAAAACCCAAAGGAACTCTTGTTTTGAGGAAACAGTTCAACCTAGTGGTACTCAAATAGCACAAGATACAGGAGATCTGAAGATTATGATGAAAATTCTCCAAATGATAATGGATAACATGAGAAATTTGGAGTCAAATATGGTGACCAAGACTGACATAAATAACACGAAGAGTGACATGGCAACAAAGATGGATAACCTGGAAGTAAAGATGGAAATAAAGGTAAGAACTTGGAAGCAAAGATGAAAGATAAGATGAATGATATTGAAACATGAATGAAGAGTAAGATGGAAGAAATTGAACAGTAAGATGGAAGAAAGTATATCTTGTTTAAGAGAAGATTTTAAAGGGGACATGCATAGAATGGAGGCACACATGGGAGTAAGAATTGAAAATGTTGAAACAAGATTAGCTAGGAAATGGAATTGCTCTCTATAGATATAAAAACATTCAGAAGGATAGTGCTGACATGAAACAAGCTATGATAGAGGTCTGAAAAGGTATAGAAGAAAAGAACATGAGATGGCTAAGTTTTGAAGAATTTCATGTACCATCACTAGTCAACACAATGCTAAATATGTAGAAGTGTACCAGAACTATGAGATCTTCAAGGGTGAAATACAAGAAACTCAAGGGAAGTATCGAGCTGAAACACAAAGGGAATTGCAAGACATTCATATTGAATTAGAGCAGACAATCACTAGGTGGTATGTAAAAGAAAGAGCACATAAGGAAGCCATAGAGAGTATAAGCCAGACTATGGGATGCTTGGAACACAAGATAATGTCAACTTAGTCAGAAGTCATCATATGGAAAAACATTTTTGAAAGAGTCATTGGCAACCTGAATGAGACTCAAAAAAGAATTGACCAAATGGATAAAACCATTGTATGTCAGTTTGCATCCATTGAGTCACAGATATGTTGGGGTGTATAATTTGAGTCACAGTATGTTAGGGTGTATAATTTGAGTCAGGTCAAGACATATTAGATATAGGGGAAGTGAAGGATACAATAACAAGTCAGAAGGAGATCACCATCAAGGATCACCAGGTGACTAGAGAGCCCTACTTTAAACCTACATCTCTGAACTGAGTAGCCCACAGGAGGGTGGATTACCTTTCCATTTTGATTATATAAATAGTGACCAAGATATACACTCAGCTTATCTGGACACCCAATAATGACTCCACAGATGAAGCCATTATAGTTGAATGGAATACATGGTCAGTTGGCCGATATTAATACAATCAACCAATTTGTGAAGGATTAGCCAATGAAACTCCTGTAGAACACTTGAGGAGCTTAAACCTGTACTTTACACTGCATCAAAATCTGACAGAAGGAGGAAGATAATTATTGCCTACATTCACTTTTGATGATGGCCAGGCTTTGATAGTGAAGAGTTTTTCGAGCAGGCTAAACTGGAAGGGTTACTTTATCAACTATTCATACATATTCCACCAGAAGAGACACCAAATTTTTCCATCACCAAGTCTCCAAATTAAGAACCCTAACATTTCTCACTTAAGTGAAAGTGAGATTTTATATATTAGAAAAAACTTACTCCTGAAGGTAGAGCAATCACTCATATGCATGAATGCTAAGAATATTGAGCAGATAGTGGAACTGCTGAATAATATAGATGTAAACACCAGCAACATATCTAAAGAGTCCCAGAGAAGAGAAAGCAAGAACCCACTGTGAATGCCATCTTTTACAGAAGAAAAATAATAATGACTCCAGCCATTTGAAGGGAAAATCACTACAAATTGCTGCATATACCTGGTCACCCAACCGAAGTTGGATAAAAGAAAACAAAACTAAAATAAATCCCCTTAACAGTCCAGAAAATTCTCCCAAACCTGAGTGTAGCAACTACTCACCTAAAATACAAAAGAAAACAAACTAAAAGTGTACTTGAGGTTATGTTTCTCATTTCAAGAGACTGGAAGAATGATGAGAAACACAGATAAAATCATAAATTGAGAAATCATTAATTTGATGTTTTTCCTGAAGGTTTGTGATGATAGTGTTCTACTTGTATCTTTATATTGGTCTATTTCCATCATTTAATATGAATATTGAATGTTTTTAGAAAAATTTAACTTTATTGAAATATTACATTCAATGGTTAGTATATAAACATTTTGAGAGGTATTACTCTCCCCTCTTCTTCAGTTAATGCTGGCCTGGGATTCAAATTGGACCTCTAAATATTTTGAGCATGGAATTTTAAGGTAATGCTCTAGCCAACAGCCATCCTACAGGACAGCTCAGTTGGTTAGAACATTAGGATGGTTCATTTGGTTACAGCATTACCTTAAAATTCAATATTCAATAATATAAAGGTCCAGGTTCGAATCCCATGCTAGTACAGTCACTCATCAGGCCAGCAACACCTGAAGAAGAGGGAGAATAATTCCACTTGAAACTTTATGCATATACCAATGTGATAAGTATTGAGCTAGTCTATTAGAAGAGAGTACAATCATAGGTTATGTGCTTCATCACATTATCTTCAGCATCTTACCTGAAGACTCTAGGTCTGTCTGTAGTTAGATGTGACCTCTTTTAATGTCATTGACCAGACCATTACAATATATACAAGGATAAATAAATTATGTGTACATTAGATATAAATATATATCTAAAACTGCTCTAAATAGCACGTGTATGAATATATATATATATATATATATATATATAATAGCACGTGTATGAATATATATATATATATATATATATATATAACAGTAACTGATGCATAAAAAATTCATCTTATTTAACATGCTCCAAGAATCACATCTCTAAATTATATAACAGTATTTTGGGAAGATGATTCTTTGAGTTTCCCACATATTTGGCTGGAAAATTATATAACAGAAAAGGTTCAGATAATGGCTTGGTCATGAAGCCAAATTATTCAATATGTTTTTTTTACAGAAATATGTCCCAGAAGTTCAATTGGTCAAATTCTAAAACAATAAATAATTGTTGTTTGACATATAAGACAAGACATAGGCATATCTCTATACATGCACCAACTTATACCACAATTTATATAGTTAAATATCTATCATCTCTGATCATTTAATTCCAATGATAAAACATGGTATACATTCATATAGGAAAGATAATGTCTTTTAAGTATGTTATTTGAATGAGAGTACCAGTTTTATAGATCATTGTTTATATAAACTACATACTTAATTATAAAATCAAATTCAAAAGCATGAATATTACATGTATTATAAAATTGTAATAACAATATTATTTTGTGAATTTATTCTGGAACCAAAGGGTATTTTATCATGCTTCAGATAAATTATTATTGTTTAAAATTATAATACTCACATTTTACATCTCAGGGTATTCTAGATAAAGACAGAAGACTAACATTTAAGTAACCAAATATGTTGAAGTAGCAAGTATAATCTTATCTCCAATGAAAATATTAAGTCCAACTTTTAAAAAATCAAAATAAACAATTTATTTTAATTAAAAAAAAGTTATTAAACATGCTAAAAAATACATATATTAATAATGCATCTCCTTTTTTAAAAAAAAAAGATATTCCCATATATAAATCTAATGACTTATGAAATTATTACAAATACTCAATACTTTGAATTTAATAAGATTAGCCATAAATCATTATCATCATTTATATTAATAATTTACAAAATAATCAATTTTCACAAATATACATTTCTATACAATTGATCAAATCAATATATATATATATAAATCTTAATATTCATAATGTAAGCATTTAACTTGACCAATATCCCACATTATTCATAATAAATCTTAGATAATGATCTTTTATGAAACTATTTTTAAGCTAAGCATGCACATTTCACATATTTGTATGTTGAGAATATAATAAAATAGTCAGTCTGTAATCTAAAACCTAGCAATTAACACATCACTTCAAATATATTCTTTAATGCTATTAAGTCCTAAAAGAATAATCTACACTAATTTGATTAACTTTGGAAATTATTTATTAAACAAAACTTAAATATCATAAATTCAAACAAAGATTTATAATTCTTTATCATCCTTTCCCATTGTATTGTCAACACACATAAACAAAACTCATTATCCCATTTACAATTTGGTATGTTTTTAGAAAAAAATATTACTGACAGCAGTAATAAATAAAATTTCAATCACTTTATGAGATTTTTTCTTTTATCAGTATTGCATACTCAAACTCTCTCTATATATATATACTTGTAAACAAATTACAAATTTGATCTTTTCTACTCTTTTTAATGAACTGTTAGAAACATTATATATATAATTTCTTACTTTTTTTTCTTTGAAAGCAGATAAAAGCAAAAGTCTTTAGTAGTTCGTTATTTCATTATGGAGCCACATATTTTAAGATCATACTGAGTCAATTGATGCCAGGGAAACTTAAAATAATCTGATCTACAATGAATAAAATGGCCATTGGTTGTGATATTCACATTCTCTTAAAACTTGTTATACTTATCTGAGAATTGCCTAGATAAAATGGCAAACTGCAGTTGAAGTGGAGGTAACCCTGGGGTTTCCAGGTTTATATTCCTAACCTGTCATTCTTTTGGTCACTAGAAAAAGTGAATTTCCATTATTTTAATGGAGAGAAAAACAATGAACTGCCAGTTTTGTGCGATTGCTATCCAAGAAGCTTAAACAAAGTTTTTTGCCTCCCTTAACAATCATTCTAACAATGCATGAGATACAAGACATTGTTTAAACTTTAAAAGCACAACACTGGTCAGTTTACCTCTTATTTAAAGAAAGAAAAAATACTGATATCAAATTGATAATGAATACTACAATATATTCCTTTTAATTTTTTTTAAAAATTATTTTAATATAATAAATTAACAAATCACTTTTGACAAAATTAAAATATAATAATATGCAGTGAATATTTATTTCTTTAAATATGTTAAATTTTTGTTTTCATTTTTTTACTTATTTTTACATAACCAACCTCTGATATTATTTATTTGATCTACAATACATTTTATTATCTTGACATTATTTATTATAAAAATATTAATAATAGAAAACACTATTTAAACAAAATATTTATTTATAGAAATAGTCAACTGAGTTTGATTCTATGATCAAACTTTTAATAATCTCATTTCTTTTAGATGATATGATGAGGTAGAACAACCATCATAATATATATATATGTTCAAAAGATGGCGCTTTACCAAAACCACCGAACAAGTGTAAAATTTGTTTACATAAACGAAAAAAGAGTCAGAATTAACTACCTCTTTCATTTGCTCACCCCCAGATCAGCTGATTTCAAGCTGGTTTGCTCTATCCCTCACTGAGGAGAGCAAACCAGCTTGAAATCAGCTGATCTGGGGGTGAGCAAATGAAAGAGGTAGTTAATTCTGACTCTTTTTTCGTTTATGTAAACAAATTTTACACTTGTTCGGTGGTTTTGGTAAAGCGCCATCTTTTGAGCATAAATAACAAGTGATAGCAGGTTACGTGAGTAACTTGTTTTTGTTTTTCATATATATATATTAAAAGGTAAATATTGATCTATATGTATATTAAAAAATTGCAACTGTCAAAGAAAAAAGACACCAGCAGCAAAGAATGTAATACTTTAATCATTATCTTTGAAAGTTACTCATATTATGAGTCTTTGAAATTGAACCATGTATATGCAGAGTTGGGTCACTACAAAGTGATTCAAACATTTTAGAAAATAAAAAATAATAAGGAACACAACCCCTTTTTTGTGATAATTAATTAAGAACATTACTCACATGAGATTTCACATTTTAGGAAAATTATACAGATCACTTTAACTTTTTATAGAGTACAATTTTGATAAGCTTTATGTTTTCATAATTGGTAACTTTAAGTAATGAAATTACACATAAATAAGTTATATATTTATTCCAGATTTAATATATCAGTAAAAAAAAATTATTTAAAGAACACAAAACAGTGATTAGAGAAGAAGCAGGTGTGACTAAACTAGCATATAATGCATATATCAGTAAACATATGTTTGATTGGGAAAACACAATTAAAATTGGACAGAGAATAAACATTAAAGGAGCTTCTAAAATCAAATATGTTTACCTGGTGTGATATTCCGTAATGTTTAGAAATGACAATAAAGATAAAAAGTTTGTATTAAATGCTTTTATTGACTGTGTACTAAAAAAAATGAAATAATTGTTTTTTCAATCACAATTGGAGTTTTCAGATTTAACTTGAAATAAAAGCATAGTTCAGACATTAATTGAGTTAATCCCATGTTATATAAAATAGGAATTGGTTTAATTATCATCTGGATCTCCATAATGTTTTTATTTTAATTAAATCTAAAAACTCCAATTGTAGTTAAAAAACAATTATTTTATTTCTTTAGTGCACAATCAGTAAAAGCATTTAAGGTATAAAAAAGTATCTCTTATTTTTAAGTTTTTACTATTGGCACAATAAATAAAAATGTAAAACTATATTGTACTTTAAATTGACTGGATACTTATAGTTGATATTTGCTATAAGTTAAAATATATATCCCTTATATATATCATATTTACTATGCATACATAATAATACATGTGTATATATTGTAAATTAACTTCACTTAATACATATAATTTTACTTTAAATGGATATCACACATATGTATGTTATTAGATATTTTTGCCATAAGTTAATATATAAATTATCTTAATTGTATCTAAATTTCTATTTTATACTCCTAATGCATATATTATATTTATTATGTGTTCATAAGTAAATATGTATAATAAATCTATAACTAAGTTTACTATTTAAATTGATAATTTTATTTTTATTTTAAAACAGTTGTTTTTTAAAAAATTGCTTTTTTTAACTTTTCAAGATGGTTTTAAATAATGAGATTTTTCTAGTTTACTTAAAAAAACACACATTTTAAAAGACTTTTAAATATAAAATTTTGTTTCTCTTTATTTTATATACTTTTATATTATCATATCTTAATTAAATTTATTATCAATCATCAAAATCAATATAGTTCTAGATTATACTAATTAAATAAGTATTTATAAAATTATGAGACTGCGAAGTAAAGTTACAAAGTAATAAGCAGATTTACACTGAGTCAATATCTCCCTAGATACCGTCTCAATGGCATAAGAATACTACTACTACCTTATCATCTTACCACTACATCTATAGCATTCTTATGACTTTTAAATGAAATAATTATCTTTAATAATACTAAAATAATTCCTAACTTTTAATTAACATATAATTAAATAATCTCAGGTTCTTCTAAGCTGTTTTAAAATAATAATAACTCATGTAAATAAGTATGATGTGGGATTTTATATCAAACTTAAATACACCTAACTTATTTAAATAATAATAATAAATAATACTAATCTTAAAGTGTAATTTAATCTCATCTATTTCTATGATATAATCAATCATTAAATGAATAAACAATCCTATGTATATCTTTTATTTCATATGGTATCTTCATTTTAGAATAAATCAAAATCTTATAATTAATAATATGTGGCAATAAACAATACTGTATTCTGTGACAGTCAGATTATGTATGCTGGTTTAACCTAGTTCGAATACTAGGCGAAAGTACCTCAAGGCCAACCATACGTGAGATATTAAATCAAAAATACTATGACCTCTGCCCTATTCGTCTCGTCTCGAAGCTATTATGAACCGAACAACACTATCTGAGCCACACATAAATTATTTTTCAACCGGCCACAAAGCTTAGCAACAGCGGAAGAGACATGGACGGGAAATCCTAAGGAGCTAAAATAGTTAAATGTGCAAAAGTACTAAGAATATGTGTTTTGCGTTATGCGTGCCTGGATCATTGAAAAGTAAAATAAAGCATTATAATAAGATTAGGAAACTCAAGCTTTTGATAGTTAAATAATATGTTTAATTAATGGCTTTAAAATATGAATTTAATGATATAATGGCCTCCGCTATTCCCCTAAATTACTGAAACAAACTAATTAGACAATCAAAACAGATTAATAGGTTTGCGGTCTAAATCTTTTCTTCCCAATTTTATTAAAAATTGTCAACTCGATCTTCTCGATAACGTACGATAAAAAAAGAATCTTTCGCAAGCATTTCTAATTGCTTTGCGCTACAAACAGGGTTTAAAAATTATTTAAAACGTATATAGTTAAATCAGATATACGTAAAGCTAATGGCGGACAAAAGAGGCGTTATCAAAGAGATCAAGTTGGCACACAAAAGAAACCGACTCGCATTTAATTAACAAACATAAATAAAATTGGAAAGAGATTTTAAATGAACAAAAATTAACTATTAAACTCAACCGCAATGGAATACTAAATATTTACACAGGTTAGTGAGGAAGAATAGCGAAGGGAAAAAGGTTACATATAGATAGATGATCACACAATATATATATTTAAGGTTAGTCTAATAAAAATGGTTATATAGCAAATACATATAAATTCACTGAAGCAATTAGAAAAAAATGAACAAAAGGTAGCATACGAAATAGTTCAATAGCGGAGATACGATTACCGTCCTTTCCTTGGGCATGTTCCCTACGTCGTTCGTGGCTTGATCCGACCGTCGAGATGTAATTGTCCGGACAATGAAAATATGTAGTATGGTTTTACGAAAAGTTCTCCAGACACGGCACAGAGTTCAGATGACGATTGAGTAAATACTACGGCATTTTTCTGGTATTGAGGAACCCCGGCGAGAGGCAAAGCTATTTATTTGCCTAGCCGAGCATATTAGAATCCATCATACTTATACGATTTTTAGCTTGAGCAGGTTCAAACTTCTTCATGATTTGTAGACAACAGTTGTAGACTTTTGGGCATAAAATCACGAACAAAATCTGACAGAGTTCTCCTAAGAGAAATCTGAATGCACCTTGCAATAGCAAAATCTGAATCAATCTTGCAATAGCAAACTCTGAAAGAATCACCTTCACAAGGAAAATCAGAATCAACTGAATCCTCCAAAAGGAAAAATCTGAATATGTGAATTCTTCAAAAAGAAAAATCTGAATAATCAATCTTTTGTTCTCCCTTCTATTTATACCCTCTCTGTCAGCTACCTTCTATTGTTTGTATGATATGAGATCTTGATAAGCCTCCCCATGCTCCTTTGTTTCAAAGCAACACTTTCCAAAAATAACTTTAACTTTTTACTCTAACTTTCTTACTTCAAAGTTTGAATTCTCTTAATTAAAAAGAAAGAAAGAGAAGGCCATCTTTAATTACAGTTGAATGGCTCACTAATTAAAACTATACATTCTTTTAGAAAATGTTGGCAGGCTTATCTCAAAATCAAATCATACTAAATATTTTAATAAAATTTGAACAACAATATATTATTATTTTACAATAGAATAAGCATTTTATTTCAGCAGAATTTTGCATTAACTCATATATATACGCTAGATGTATATATATGTATGTTTGACTAATAGGTTAAGCAATTTTTATCAATAGAATGAAATTTATTTAAAATAAAATATTTAACTGTAATACACATTTAATAAGCATAATTATTTTTAACTCTAATGCAAAACCCTGCTGATATTGAACTATAAACTTAATTTAGGTCTACAATATTCATTAAGTTTATAGGAAGATGTGAAGCATGGATCGGACTTCAGATCCATTGCTTCATTTCCCAATAGTTAGTGAGCAAAAAAAAAATGTTAAAAAAAATGCTGTTGCTTCAGGTCAGAGGTAAGAATTTGTACCAGGTGAGTTCAAGCCTACTCTTTATTCACTGTAATGTTTAATTTGCTACTACTAATAATCTTTCTATATGTTACTACAAAACGGTTTATCCATCATTCATTCTCCTATATTTTAACTCAAGTCCGTGTTGTTTTAGTCTGACTAGCTATATTTCTATTTTTAATTTCTAAACTTTCCGGGATCCGGTGGTATATACTGCCTTGTATTTTTGGACGGGTTCATGACCCTATCATTTTGGTTTTCTTCTAAGTTCCCATAATCAATGTCAGTTAGTATCCGAATTGTGCCTTGAATATCCTGCATTTGAGTGCTTATTAATATTTTCCTTATCCAGGGTGGCATGTTGTGCCTAATCATCCTCACTATCTGCATTTCTGGATAATTGAAAGCAGTTAGGGCTTTAATGCGATTTACCTGCCTAACAAAAAACTGAGCATAAGTCTCTTGATGGTTAGCTGGGTATCTTTCATGCATTATGGAATACATCAAACCTTCCTGCCTCTCTGCACTCCAGTACATTGACATTATTGCCTTCTCATATTCCATAAATGTTTGCGGTTGTATAGATAGAGTATTCCACCATTCTCTGGCAGATTCTTTTAAATGATGACTGGAGATCGCCCCCTTTTCTTGTTCTGTCATATTCTGAAATTGAAAAAACATTTTGAGACTATCAAGGTGGTGTCTAGGGTTTCCACCCGGTTCCCCTCTAAAACCTTGTATATGTATGAATTTAGCCACCGGAGACGTTACCGGATTAATTATTATAGGCGTAAGGATTTGGTTACCTTGTTGCGCCTTGATTGGATTGATCTGTTGATGAGTGTTCATTTCCTTTTTATCCACATCCATCTGTCCATTGTCTTCTCCTTCCTGTATTTGATGCTTGACTGACGTGTCCCAGGCATACATATCCTTCTCTACTTCATTATCGATCAATGATTTAGGTTGTGTATCATCTCGTTTCTGTTGCCATTTGACACTTCCGCCTTATCGAAGCTATCTACTTTATACGAGAAAAAAAAAATATGGTGTACTGGCCATGACAAAACTAATTAGGATTACCAAAAAATTACTTTAACTCTGAAATCTTCTTTTCTAATCACACACAAAAAAAAACAACTCACGGCGTGTTAACTTTTTTAACTATAAAATATTCATTTCATATATATCAAACTCGGAAAAAAAAATGTTTAGCTTATAACACCTTTAACTTCTTAATTAGTTAAAAAAAATGACATTTAGCTCACGTTAGGAAACAAACTTGGAAAAAATTATACATATATTATTTGATATAAATTATTAAACTAAAACTAGCTTCTCAGGGTACTATTAAAAAAATTTTTTTTTTTTGAAGAAAAGAAAAAAAAAATGACACTCATCCACGTTGTTAGCGTCAGAATCGGAAAAAAAAAATTATCCGTCTACCCATATTTTCCTTAATTTAAAACAGAAAAAAAAAACATTCCCCACACATACAAATGTCATATAGGGCATTGCAGCGCATGGAAAATTTCGAAAAGCCACACAATGGGCGTCCAGAATTACGGAAAAAAAAAAAATCTACTGTGACAGTCAGATTATGTATGCTGGTTTAACCTAGTTCGAATACTAGGCGAAAGTACCTCAAGGCCAACCATACGCGAGATATTAAATCAAGAATACTATGACCTCTGCCCTATTCGTCTCGTCTCGAAGCTATTATGAACCGAACAACACTATCTGAGCCACACATAAATTATTTTTCAACCGGCCACAAAGCTTAGCAACAGCGGAAGAGACATGGACAGGAAATCCTAAGGAGCTAAAATAGTTAAATGTGCAAAAGTACTAAGAATATGTGTTTTGCGTTATGCTTGCCTGGATCATTGAAAAGTAAAATAAAGCATTATAATAAGATTAGGAAACTCAAGCTTTTGATAGTTAAATAATATGTTTAATTAATGGCTTTAAAATATGAATTTAATGATATAATGGCCTCCGCTATTCCCCTAAATTACTGAAACAAACTAATTAGACAATCAAAACAGATTAATAGGTTTGCGGTCTAAATCTTTTCTTCCCAATTTTATTAAAAATTGTCAACTCGATCTTCTCGATAACGTACGATAAAAAAAGAATCTTTCGCAAGCATTTCTAATTGCTTTGCGCTACAAACAGGGTTTAAAAATTATTTAAAATGTATATAGTTAAATCAGATATACGTAAAGCTAATGGCGGACAAAAGAGGCGTTATCAAAGAGATCAAGTTGGCACACAAAAGAAACCAACTCGCATTTAATTAACAAACATAAATAAAATTGGAAAGAGATTTTAAATGAACAAAAATTAACTATTAAACTCAACCGCAATGGAATACTAAATATTTACACAGGTTAGTGAGGAAGAATAGCGAAGGGAAAAAGGTTACATATAGATAGATGATCACACAATATATATATTTAAGGTTAGTCTAATAAAAATGGTTACATAGCAAATACATATAAATTCACTGAAGCAATTAGAAAAAAATGAACAAAAGGTAGCATACGAAATAGTTCAATAGCGGAGATACGATTACCGTCCTTTCCTTGGGCATGTTCCCTACGTCGTTCGTGGCTTGATCCGACCGTCGAGATGTAATTGTCCGGACAATGAAAATATGTAGTATGGTTTTACGAAAAGTTCTCCAGACATGGCACAGAGTTCAGATGACGATTGAGTAAATACTACGGCATTTTTCTGGTATTGAGGAACCCCGGTGAGAGGCAAAGCTATTTATTTGCCTAGCCGAGCATATTAGAATCCATCATACTTATACGATTTTTAGCTTGAGCAGGTTCAAACTTCTTCATGATTTGTAGACAACAGTTATAGACTTTTGGGCATAAAATCACGAACAAAATCTGACAGAGTTCTCCTAAGAGAAATCTGAATGCACCTTGCAATAGCAAAATCTGAATCAATCTTGCAATAGCAAACTCTGAAAGAATCACCTTCACAAGGAAAATCAGAATCAACTGAATCCTCCAAAAGGAAAAATCTGAATATGTGAATTCTTCAAAAAGAAAAATCTGAATAATCAATCTTTTGTTCTCCCTTCTATTTATACCCTCTCTGTCAGCTACCTTCTATTGTTTGTATGATATGAGATCTTGATAAGCCTCCCCATGCTCCTTTGTTTCAAAGCAACACTTTCCAAAAATAACTTTAACTTTTTACTCTAACTTTCTTACTTCAAAGTTTGAATTCTCTTAATTAAAAAGAAAGAAAGAGAAGGCCATCTTTAATTACACTTGAATGGCTCACTAATTAAAACTATACATTCTTTTAGAAAATGTTGGCAGGCTTATCTCAAAATCAAATCATACTAAATATTTTAATAAAATTTGAACAACAATATATTATTATTTTACAATAGAATAAGCATTTTATTTCAGCAGAATTTTGCATTAACTCATATATATACGCTAGATGTATATATATGTATGTTTGACTAATAGGTTAAGCAATTTTTATCAATAGAATGAAATTTATTTAAAATAAAATATTTAACTGTAATACACATTTAATAAGCATAATTATTTTTAACTCTAATGCAAAACCCTGCTGATATTGAACTATAAACTTAATTTAGGTCTACAATATTCATTAAGTTTATAGGAAGATGTGAAGCATGGATCGGACTTCAGATCCATTGCTTCAATTCTTATAATGTGCATTATAATCATCTTATGACCATTGTAATATTTATGTTCATGTCAATCAATTCTTATAAAATAATGTTAAGCAAATATGGTATTCAATTCTAAATAATAATAACAAATTCATTTTGTGCAAATATTATGTTTATTTCAAATCATCTGATGTCAAAATGCCGTGGTGAAAAATAATGAAACTCGACACACTTTTAAAACAAATTAACAAATTTATTTACAATAACTTCAAATAAAATTTATTTACACTATTTACAGTTTTAGAATTTAAGAAAACAAATATAAATTGAACCAAGTAAGCAAATAATAATACAATCGGTTTACACTGTTATTAAATCATGTACTTCATAAGCAATTATACATTCTTTCAAATGCCATATTATAATATTACAGTGTGTTTTAAAACTTAAATTTTTTTAAAATAAATAGCAGTGTACTTTAATTACTACAAATAACAATATATGTCAAGATTATTTATGTAGCATGTGTTCATAATGTAGCTCTACCTATTAAATAACTACATTAATTAAATATTATCATTTATAATGTATTACCATGTATTCACTTTATTATTAGCATTGCTTAATAGCTTTATAAAATTAATGTATCTTTGTAATGTAAAACAAATAATTGACTGTAATTATACTTTACTTAATGTAATTCCTGTTATATGCTTTATCAAATATGCATTATATATCTGTACTGTTCAAATACTATTACTTAAATCATTCATCAATTTCAAATTCACAAAGCATTACTCTAGATAAATTCTATGATTCTTTTCTATGTAAAAAAAAATCATTATTTCACTTTATGTATTATTTTAATCCTTTCTAATAAATTTCTATCTATAAAATATATTCTAAATTTATCTAAAAATTTCCGGAAAATAAACATCAATTTTAAATAAAATATTCATTATCTAAACTACCTACACTACATTGTCTATACTTAATAAACTTCAATCCCAATATAAGCTTCTACCTAAACGTAACTTAACTTATTTAATAAAACAAAATATAAAAAAAAATATAGACTTTTAAAATCCTTTTCTAAATTGCAAAAAATAAAATAATTATTAAGATAAATAATAAACATCATTTTAATACTAAGCATAAATAAAAATATCAAAATTATTTACGAAAGAATCATATAATTATTTCTAAGCTTCTTACGTAATGTTGTATCATGTTGACATTATAAATTAAAACTTATGCATATTTTAATAAAGTTCGTTGTCAATATAATGTATGTGTTTTCATAAAATATCTATCCATTCATTCTACAACAACATAATATTCAGTTGATCTAAAGAAAAAAACATATTAAATTCATTAAAAATCATTATACAATATTTTTACCATAATAACAATAATGTCCAATCTACTATCCAGCATTCTTCAGAATTTGCAGCTTCATAAAATAAAAAATCATTCACATTTTCACTCATAAACATTCATTAGAATATTCCGTGTTATATTAATTATAAAAATAAATTGATGTAATTAATTATTATATTATTTTTAAGTTACTATTTAATAAATGTACCTAACCTATTTTTTAATAGTTTAATAATATTTTAAATTTTATGTTAAATAAATAAAATAAAAATTTATATTACGGATTCCAGCGATGACTTTTGTTCTACCATAAAAGTTCTAATAAATCCTATGTACAAAGTCAATAGAACACTATTTCCTGTTCCGTTGAATCACGTGTTTCTTGAAAGTTTATAATAAAATGATAACGTTTTTTTTTTAAAAAAAAATAAGTTCCAATAAGAAAACAAATAAAATTAAAAAAAATAGTTTATAAGTTCTTTCTGGATCCAGTTCTTCATAAAATATTATTTTTAAAGTTATTATTTTTAAACTAATTTATAGTTTATATATTATTTTCATTAAATTACTTTAATCAACTTGGCTTGCTTGGTTTAGTTTAACTTGATTTGGACATCCATGTATTACTTGCGCATTTATAATTAACATATTCAGGTAAGAATTAATTTCTCCATCTATAACGTCCAGCGTTTAGATTACTTCAATATAGTACTTCTATTATATTACGATTTTAAATAATCATATTTATAATCTATTTTGCCTTTTCAAATCGTCAATATTTAGTCTTTTAAGCACAAAGACTTAACAAGGCAAGTATTTATTTAAAATTACTACTGCTTCTTATATCTTTCCTTAAGATATACATTTTACTTCTATAATTTGTCAAAAATACTTTTTTTCCACAGAAGTATTTTTATTTCTTTAAAATATCTATTAATAACAGACAATAGTAATTTAACTTTAAAACTATTTATAGTCCAAAATACTACTTTTCTCCATCTCGTAGTTTTATGTACTAATCCTGCGTCTGTTATTTCTCTAGCATAAAGTTTCTGATATATTTCTCCGATATGTGAGGTTTCCATGATTATTTGTACGTAAATTGAGTTTCGATATTGAGAAGACCAATAGGGAATATTAAAATATCTACTGCATATTCATTATTTAAACTTTTATAAAATTATACAATAACACTCTTATAATTTTACAACTGATTTTAAGAGCGTTTATAAATTTACTTGGCTATTTTCTCAATAGCACAATCGACTTAGAAATTTCATTACAGAGAGCCCTTCAACAATTGAATCCAGCTTTTATACTGGAAGAGTCTCCACATCTGATTGGTACGTTTAAACAATCAAACTTTGCTTATTTACATATTTATCAACACACTATTAAAAATAAAATAATGACTTATTTAATATTTAATATTATTACATTTTTTTAAAATAATCTTTATCGTTTATTCAAATCTATCAAACATTTTTTAAAATATTCTTTCTCACTTGGCCTAAATTTTAACTTTTATAAGATCATTAAAATAAACTAAATCTTTTAAATACATTATATTTTTAAAGTAATATTTTTAAAAATCAGATTTAATATTCTACATTAATATCTTTTATTTTTATCTCGTGATAACTCACGTATTATTTATAAATTTATAACATGATTTTTTAAAATAATTATGCAACTTTATTAGACAACTTCCACGCATGTGTGTGTAAATTTAACAAACATCTGTTCTTTTTACAATAAAAGAAACGCTTGCCGTCGTCTAAAAATAACTTAACAATTGTTTTTTTAAAATAAATATTTATTTAAATAAATAAGATATTATATCAGATTTTAAAATAATTATTTGATATGATTAAAATCAAATATTAATCTCAATTTAAATACTTATAATTTAAAATATTTTTATTCACTTTTAACATATATTTTAAATTAAATAAATATCTTTGTCTAATTTTAACTTGTCTTTTAAATACTTTAGCTTTAAACATTTGTTATTAAATTTATTAATGCAGTATTACATCATAATCATCATCATTTTAAATGTCTCTCAATATCAACACAATTCCCATATCAAATACTCATAGATTGCCCTTAGATAAACTTATGGTAACATTACCACAAGCAAAATCAACATCAC